>JAIUZE010074905.1:0-13748 GCA_022085475.1 Heliosperma pusillum
GATACTTTTCAGCGTAATTTTAGATTTAGTCTAGAACTTAGTTTCCGTGTCTAATTTAGCAAATCCGAGTTCGTATTCGGACTTTACTCGGAATTCCGTGTGAGTTACGCCTTAAGGCGAATTTTGGGCTTTTTCCCCACAATTCTCCACTCACCTTATATACTCATTTTTCCACTCATCTTCTTCACTCACCTCTTCTTCCTCATACAAACCACCAAAACCATAACTCCATTTTTAATCAAACTCAAACTCCTCTTAACTCATCCTTTACTCACTCAAATCCTCTACTTTTCGTCTTAATCTTCCGCTCTCTTCGTCATCCTCTACCTTATGTGGTAATAAAATTACCGTCTTTCTCACTTTCAATTTTTCCGTCTTTCTCAAAGGTGAATTGTATTCATCTTTTGGCGTCTTTGTATAGGTGGAGACCTTCAAGACCCCGATAAGGATTACTATCTAGTGGAGGAAGGCTTAGAAATCAATTAAAGACGCAAAAAGGTAACGGTGAAGGGTTACTCGATATCTTTACGTGTTTTCAGTGTGTTTTCTATGTTAGTAATCGTATTTAGAATAGGATTAGTAATCATAGGAATTGTGTTGTTGATGATAATTATTGTTAGTTGATAATTGATAATGAGAATTGATGATTGATGATGTTAGTTGATGTTTGTTGTATGATGTTTGGGTTGAAGAGGATGCTTTTCGTGCATATTGCATCCCAGCCGGCCGACCGGCCGCCGGTCAGCTGACCGGCTGGGAAGTGGCTGTATTTTATTTATGTTACGTAATATTTTGGGTATGAAATATGTCTCAGCCGGCCGACCGGCAGCCTGTCAGCCGACCGGCTGAGACGCATCCTATTTTGCCTTCATTTTCTCAAGTGACATTGGTCCCAGCCGGGTAGCCGGCAGCCGGTCCCTTTGATTGGCTGGGACACGCTGCATTTTCACTTGTATTCGAATGATCCCTTGGTGTCAGTCGGGTAGCCGGCAGCCGGTCCACTTGACCGGCTGGCACATGCTGGCTTCCTCCCTTCTATTCTTTCTTATGTTTTCATTTATAATAGTTTGCATGGTTCGTTTATCGTATAAATTTACGTAATGACTTTAAATATTAATGTTTCGAATATATGATATTCCATTCGCTTGTATCGCATGTTTTGTGACAGTTTTTCATATATCCCACTTTGAGTCGGTTTTACACATGTTACGGTTTGAGCACTAATTGTTATGTGCTATGTACTCTCATTAACCCGGCCACCTCTTCGTTCGTAAGGCTAGAATGTCGGAACGAGGAGTGTATCCTTACTGCTTAATTGCATGTGTTAGTGGGCATATGACGACGTTGTTGGGAGGCGAACGCTTGCATTGATCTACCCGGCCGTCAAATGTTGTATACTTGCGAGGTCGTGTCATTGCATGTAGCGTACCGCTTGTTATAATGCTTGTGCTCTTTTCCGCCTCTTTCGTGAAGGTTGACCGAATTTGGGGTACTCGGATTCTATGTATGACCGAGTCTTGGATGCGAAATGTCATCGCATGTCGAATCGAAAAATGGGATTCCGAGAGTCTGGCCAGGTTTAGACTAAGACCGTATTATGATCGTCGTTCTACCAGAAGGAAATTAGTCTACATATACGAAATGAATTGAATCGTCTATGAGTTCAGGGAAATGTTTATCCCGTGGATGTGATTTTAATCATACTTGCTGATAAGTGAATATTTGCATGATTTAACCCCCAATTTAGCTCGGTTTTGTATGTCATTTGTGCTTTGTTAAGCCATTTTATGAGCTAATATCGTCTTCTAGGCGAATTCCTATGTTCTGACCTGTTTTGTAGGGAAAGTGACGTTTCTACGCCCTTTTTTATATTCCCGAGCATTTGCCTAGAACCCGACGATTTGAAGAAGCAAGCTTGACCAAGTCAAAGGCATTTCAAGAAGGTTCACTGATTCAAAAGAAAGAAGAAGCAAAGACGATTTCGCAGTTGTCAGAAGATTGATCAGTTAGGCGAAGAAGTCATCATTTTACATCAAACCCTATCAACAAACCCGACTCAAAAGGTCAAGGGGGATAATGAAAGTCAATTCATAGGCCAAGGGAGATGAAACGAAAGTCAAAGCATCCAGATTACTACATACCCGATCGGGTAAGTAGTGTACCCGATCGGGTATGTTTGCTGATCCGAGCTTTTGCTTCGACTTCCTTTATTTTGTCCTATATGTTTAATGTATGACCCCTTCCTCACGAAACCTACTGCTATATAAGAGTGCCTCAGCCACCACATCTCAACACACTTCTCTACACACAACCCTAGATTAGAATTAGAAAACCCTAGCCTCTATTTTACATTTTTAGCGTCTTTAGTTTAGTTTTTTCTTTCTTTCTCCATTTTGTAGTTTTAGTTTTAGATCTATTTTTCTCTAGTCTAGTTTAGTTCTAAGTTTCCTTCAATTGTAATTGTTCTACTTGTAATTGGAATTCTAGTTTCCGGGTTTGCATTTTCCTATTCAAGTTCCTATTCCATTTCAATCTTTGATCATCCTTTCCGGTAATCCTTATTCTTGTTTTTACATTATAGTTTCATTTTCTTTTAGTATTTCCTTTATCATGTTTACCATTCTTAGTTTTATAATCTTAGTTTCCCTTTCATTGTTAATCATGCATAAGTAATCTTTGTTCTAGGGGAAGAGTTAACATGTCTAATTAATTTATAAGTATAAATTGATTCCGGGTAGAATTGTTTTAGTTGTCTCTATTTCTTGTTTGATTCTCATGATAAACTTTGATTTAAGGCCTTAATAAATTGTTTATACTTGTCAATTTCCGTCTCAAGGGCGAGAGTCGAGATGAAAATTAAAGGACTGGCAAGAATAGTTTAATGACCTAGCAAGGCTGAAAAGACGTTGGGACCCGTTAAAAAGTCGGTATGAATCCGAAAGGAATATACCATTTAAAGACTTGGACAACTATGATTTTTCTAAACCCGTAATCAACTTTGCTTTTAAATTGATTAGCATGTGAACCCCGATCCCTAGATACTTTTCTTTATTGTATTGTTAACATTTTTATTATAGCATTTATTAATTAGTGACAAACATTTGCCAATCGTACAAGATAGAGTTCTAACCATAACTATTCACAAGTATCTCCCGTCTCCCCGAGATCGACCCCTTACTTCCCTAATTACATTAATTTGTTGTTAGCCTAGTTTGGGTTATTTATCTTTGACTAGGGTATGCGACAACCCTATCAAATTTTGGCGCCGTTGCCGGGGAGCACGGTTTTGTTTATTTGTGATTAGTAGAGTTTTACCTTGTCTTTTTTTTTTTTTTTTTTTTTTCTTTTGTCTCGAGGAACACTTGTTCCTTGAGATTTTTCTCACATTTTCCTTGTAGTATAGTGACTCTTTTCAGGTAATAGGAATATTTTCTTTCAAAGGGATTGCTTTATTTTCTCTCAATGACTATCTATTTCCAACCTCCACAATGTGAGAATGAGCCTTTCCATGAATACCTCGACCGATTTTATAGCTATTATAACCATATTATCTCTCTTGGGTATACCCTTGATGAGACCTATATGAGACATGTCGTGCTTCATGGAATGCTCATTGAGTGTCGTAGCCTGGCTATGCAATTGAGTGGTGGAAGTCTTTATCAGAAGAGAGGAGAGGAACTTTGGATTTTATTGAACTTTATGGCATCCCAATCTTGGGAAGAAACGCACCGGCGGTTGAGAATCCAAGAGCAACTCAATGAAATCATGGCTCAAGTTCAAATGCTCAAAGGGCAAAAGGAAGAACCCGCGTTTAAAAGAAGTAAGCCAATCAATTTTCCTTATGCTTTTTCAGCCCCCCCATGTGAGTCTAATTTCTCCTATGCTTTTTCATGCCCCCCATGTGAGTCTAATTCTCCCCAATCATATGAATTAATAGTTGACGATGATGATGGTCCAACCTTTTCTATTGAAAGTCACTCTAGTGTCGTTCCATTTGACAATTTTGAGACCCCCATTATTGATATTGACCATATGGTAGTCGAGACTTTAGACAAGGATGTTGTTAAGCCCATTTGTGACTCCAATGGAGAGTCGTCGATCATCATATTTCTTTGAAAATCCCTTCGCTAAGGATATTCCAGATTTATTTGAAAATGATACTGGGTTTTGTGAACCTAGCCTTGAAATTAAGTGGGATCAACCACCCATTTTTTATTCCCACTCCTTTGATTCACCCTACCCCCAATTAGAGTCCACTAATGATATTTTGGGAACTAATTGTTTGTTCCATGATCTTAAACATTTCACTCCATCTCTCACTGACGAGTGGAGCAGTTCAGTGGTCATCTATGAAGTTTGTCATGCGCACAATGATAAGATATATCAATTCTTACCTTCAATATTTCATGCCTATATCTTGTCAATTGCTTACATATGTTTTTGTATAGCTTATGCGCAGGTATATGATCGACTTCTAAGGGCATTGACATGCTTTTTAAGGCACAAAGAATGATTTTCATTAATAAAGAGTCTAGCAAGACATTTAAATAAAGCTTCGCGGGAGGCAACCCGTGTTTTATTATATTTTTGTTATGAAATAAATTATTTTTGTTGGACAATTTAATAATGTTAATTTTTAAATAATTCATTTGGTTTTGGTTCTAATAGCTTTGACAATAAGACAATAATTTTATCTAGTATTGTAGTAGCTTGTTCATCACAGGTACTTTGGTGCTTGGGTTGTACTTTGCCCCCGTTTTCAAGCTAGCTTGGGGGAGCTGCTGCACGGTTGTATGTTTTCTTTTCTTTCTTTACCATTTTGTTGAGTCGTCCCCCATTCCTTTGTTGGTTATGTTGTCCTTCTTTGTGTTTTCTGCGCTTAAACCCGTTTCGCACATTGAGGACAATGTATTATTCTAGCTTGGGGGAGGGATTTAGTTTGTGTAGTTGTTTATTTAGTCTAGTTGTTTATTAAATTTGAAAATTTTGAAAATTCAAAAAAAAATAAAAAAAAAATCAAAAAATTAATAAAAGTTGTGTGTTTTGTCCACCCAATTGTGTTGTGCATAATGTCATTCCTCGATGCATTTCCCTTATTGTAACTTTTTAGCCAATGTTTCACGCTTTTGACGGGATTTTGCATACATGGGGATGTCTTGTACACAGTGGGTGAGGGATTGATTTTAGACTTATTAGGCTTGATCTTGACTTTGGCAAACTACATATACGGTAAGGTAGAGCCTCCAGTGATCGGTACATCTATACCCGATCCCAATTAGGTGTGTGTAGTTTCTCCTTATGATTTGCGTCACATCAAAAACGCACAAGTACGGTTTTCATTCCATTTCTAGTGAGCATTACATTCATGATTTAAAAAGCATATGAAGCCATTCACTTTGAATCCATTGCCTAAATTTAGCCCCTTTTCACATTGTTTCACATTTCATTAGCTACATGTAAAAATATTGCCTACCTTGTTAAGTTAGTAGCTATACCGTTTGTGTTTGGGTGCTCATTTGGGATATTGCTCAAGTTATGTCAAAGTGATCTTGATTGGACAAAATTACTGATTGTCGTGCCGAAGAAAAAAAACGAAAAAAAAAAATAATGAGAAAAAAAAAATAATGAGAAAAAAAAAATGAAAAGAAAAAGAAATGAAAAAAAAAAAATGATGTTGAATATGAAAGAATGAAAAGAAAGAAAGAAGCGTGTATTGAAAAGAAAAAAAAAATTGTTTATGAAAAGAAGAAGTTGTGAGTGTTATTTCCATGATCCGAAATTCGAAAAGTTGGGAAATTCACTCTTGTGTTGCCATGAGTATAAGCCAATTTGCTATTTTTGGCTTAGTTTTATTTTCTTGGGAATGGTTCCGAGTTTTGATTGAGCATCCTTGCATAATTGGTATGTTGCTAGCTTCACCTTAGCTCCACATTACCATAATTCATTTGTCCACTTTGTTACCCATCTCCCATAGCCTTCTTCTTGCTTTTGGCTTCTTTCTATGCTTTTCATGATTGTTTTGACTTGTTGTTTTGGAATGTTTACCATATTAGATTGCGGGCGCATTCTCATGAGTCGTAGATAGGAGAGTGCCACTCAAATATAAAATAATAATTCCTGGATTTATATAAAAATTTGAGTGTTGAGTGCACCGTGAGAGTCCATTGTCAAAAGATCATGCAAGAGCCGAAAAGTCTATTTGATGTTCCTTATGTTGCGCCGTTATGTAAATCTCAACCATGTTTTGCATTTTCCCTATGCCCACGTTGTTTCGGGATGTGTTTCATTGTGCTCTATAAGCTACTTGATGGGATTTGCATTTGGTTGGATTGATTGTTGCTCGTCGCTCTTGTCCTTGTCATGTTTGTTATTGTATGCTTGCTTGAGGACAAGTGATCGGGCCTGTCGCAAGCCCAATACAAAGATAATTTACCCAGACTAGGCTAATAACAAATTAATATAATTAGGGAAGTAGGGGTCGATCCTCAGGGAGATGGTATTTCCTATGGATTGTGAATCGTCTCACAATTGAGTTTTATCTAACGATTTTCTGGGTTTTGAGGTATTGAATTCTAAACTAATAAAGAACATAAATAAAAACAAAATAAAAGCAACTAAAATGAAAACAATAAAGCAAATGATGAATTAACAATAATGAGAAGCATCTAGGGAAATAGGTTCACACATGTAGATTGACATATTGATGAAATTGGATTTAGGATATGCAAATAATTCATTGCGAGTTCGTAAGAATGATGTATTCATTACAATCATAGATCAGATGGTCTAATAGGCTTTTAGGCGATTTAGTAGGTCTTAATCTACCATGTCATGCTTTGTCTATTTAATTCTCGTATGTCTACCTTGGAAAAGAATTCCATACAAGTCAATGATTTTGATCAGGAATCGTCAACTATTGTTAAAGTCCAAACATGCATAGACACAATGTTTTAAAAGTACAATTTCTTTTATCCAATTGTCATCTTTTTAATCAATCTAACATGACTACCCTACACCCTAGAAAGGTGACTACTCACTCATGATTATGTTTATATCTAAGATGATGGTGATAATGAAAACTAGGATAGACATGTTTAGTTGGTTTTGACAATAATTTTAGACTCTCTATGTGGCGATAATAACGACGCTATTTGACAATTTTAAGAAATGAAATTATGATTATAACAACATGAAATAGAATCTAAATGATATGAATAGAAAATAAAAATCAAATGGAAAACAATAAAGGATAATAAACAAAGGATAAATTAGGAATACCTAGGGACGATCAACAACGAAAGTGATAACGATAATAGAAATCCCTTGCATAGAATAATCGTTCCTTGAATTACAACACTTGTACCCAACAAAGTAGACTACAAAGATTGAAATTCTTATTGATCTAAGCTAATGTTTTGACATGAAATGGACATAAATAAACTAAGAACAAAAGACTAAAGAAGAAAATGATCTAAACTAGAAAGACTAAAACTAAAGAGAAAAGAAAAGATTATTCTAAAGAGGATTTGTAAGAAGATTGTTGTATGGATGATTGTGTGTTGAGAAGAGAGGCTGGAGCATCTATATATAGCATTAGGGTTTCGTGGAGAAGAGGTCGAGCATTGAACATATAAGACAAAAATAGGAAGTTGAAGCATCATGCTCGGATCAGCAGGGATACCCGATCGGGTACACACTTACCCGATCGGGTATGTGGTCTTCTAGAAGCGGTTGACTAACGTTTCATCTTCCTTTGCTTGACTTGACTTCCAACATCCCCCTTGACTTCTACAATCGGGTTGTTTGATAGGGTTTGATGTAAAGCGATGAATTCTTCCACCCAATTGATTGATCTTCCGACAACTACGAAACCGTCTTTGCTTCTTCTCTCTCTTAAGTTAGTGAACCTTCTTGAAATGCCTTACACATGGTCAAGCTTTCTTCTTCGAATAGTCGGGTTCTAGGCAAATGCTCGGGAATATAGAAAAATGGCGTAGAAACGTCACTTTCCCTACAAAACAGGTTAGAACACAGGAATTCGCCTAGAAGACGATATTAGCTCATAAAATGGCTTAACAAAGCACAAATGACAAACAAAACCGAGCTAAAATGGGGGTTAAAATCATACAAATATTCACTTATCAAACTCCCCCAAGCTAAACCTTTGCTTGTCCTCAAGCAAACATAACAAACAATACCAGGACAAGGTTGCAAGCATTGGCTACTATACCATCAAGAAACAAATCTCAACGTAAAACTTCGAAAACATAATGAATCATAACCCAAGAACAGCGTGGGCAAGAATGATACATAAACATGGCTGAGATTTACATAACGGCATAGTACAAAGAATTTCACTACAGATTTTCAGCTCTTGCATGATCTTTTGACAAATGGACTCTCACGGCACACTCGAACACTCATGGTATGTAAAAGGTGATTTCTTTATGTGTAAATGTTTTTGAGACACTCACCTATCTACGACTTATGAAAATGTGTACGCAGTCTAATATGGTAAACAATTCAAAACACAAGTCAAAGATCACAATGCACATAGAAAAGAAGCCGAAAAATAAGAAGAAGGCTTTGGGAAATGGGTGAAAGGGGGACAAATAGTTATGGTCATGTGAAGGTTAGAATGAGCTAGCAACTGACCAATGATAAATGAATACTCAATCCAAACTTTCGATGAATTCCCACAAGACGAATAACGAAGCCAGAAGTAACGAATTGGCTTATTACACACGAAACACAAGGGTAAACTCCTTCTATTGATTTGACATTTTGAGGAGATACTCACAACTTCTTCTCTTATATCTTTTTCTTTGTTTTCTTTTTTCAAATTTTTTCTCTTTTTTTTTTCTTTTTTTGAACATCACTTCTTGAATATTTTCGTTTTCCAAATTCACTTTGACAGATAAGAACAAATCTTCTCAAAAGAGCACCCATACACCATAGTCTAGCTACTAGCTCAAAAGGTAGGCAGTTTTTATTTGTAGCTATTATTTTTGTGAAACATTTGTATGAAGGGGCTTATTTTGAGGGGCAATTTAAAGTGAAAAAGGCTTCAAATCATAGTGAATCATGAATGCAATGCTTATAGAAACGAAATGAGAACCATACTTATGCGTTTTGACATGACACACATCACAAGGAGAACTACACACACCTAAATGAGACTGGGTATAGATGTACCAGTCTAAGGAGGTTCTACCTTACAATATATGTAACTTGCCAAATGTCAAGATCAAGCGTACTCATCTATAGATTCATTCCATGCCTACTGTGTACAAGACTTCCCCATGTATGCAAAATTCAATAAATATTGAATCATTATCTTTTTTTGAAAGCTGAAAGCTCTAAGTTTGGGAAATGTAACATGATAGCATAATAAACAAGCAAGCAAAGCATGAAAAGCATTCAATTGTGTTCAAAATTTTAAAATTTTCTCAAAAATCGTCTTTTTCTCTTTTATTCAAAAAGTTGAAAAATGATCAACTAAAATGCAAAATGGGAAAATGCAATCCCTCCCCCAAGCTAAACATCACATTGTCCTCAATGTGAGCACAAAGACTAAACATGCAACGAGATGCTTAATGGGAAGAAAGGAAAAATGAAAGAAGAATGAAGCTTACTAGCCAGCGCAGACTCCCCCAAGCTAATCTTTTGGACTTGACAAGGAAGGTCTTCATAGATTCTTCAAAAACTCTTTCATCTGCAAAGGAAATCTACCAAAACAACGTAAAAGGGAAAAAGCAAAAATAAAAATGCAAAAAGGGAAAACACGGGTTGCCTCCCGAGAAGCGCTTGTTTAACGTCCTGCTCGACGAATTTTTCGAAGAAATCATTGGGGTGTGGATGAACGCTCCATATAGACAATATCTAGGCATCCGATGATAGAATTGCTATAGTAAACTTTCAGTCTGTGTCCATTGACTTTGAATTTTTCACCATTGCTAGTCATTAGTTCCACATAGCCGTATTTGCTAACATATGTGACAGTGAATGGTCCAGACCATCGTGATCGAAGTTTTCCCGGAAAGATTTTCAAATGGGAGTTGAAAAGAAGTACTTGGTCACCGACATTAAATTCTTTTCTAATTATCCTCTTGTCGTGCCAACGCTTCGTTTTCTCTTTATATATTCTAGAATTTTCATAAGCTTGCAAACAAAATTCTTCTAGCTCATTGAGTTGCAAAAGTCGTCAATCAACGCTAAGCTTAGTGTCTAAGTTGAGTTCTTTGATAGCCCAGTAAGCTTTGTACTCTAACTCGACAGGAAGATGACATGCCTTTCCATAAACCAACCGATAAGGAGATGTTCCAATCGGAGTTTTGAAAGCTGTGCGATAAGCCCATAAGGTGTCATCGAGCTTATTACTCCAGTCGGTTCTAGATTTCGAGACTACTTTCTGAAGAATTGTTTTCAACTCTTTGTTTGAGACTTCTACTTGACCGCTGGTCTGAGGGTGGTAGGCTAATCCTCGTCTGTGATACACACCATACTTGGAAAGCAGAGTGTCTAACTGCTTTTCTCCAAAATGAGTTCCTCGATCACTAATCACGACTCTGGGTACACCAAAACGTGGAAAGATGATCTTCTTAAATAGTCGTATCACAGCTCTAGCATCATTGGTGGGGGTGGCAATTGCTTCTACCCACTTACAAACATAGTCGACAGCGACTAAGATGTAACGATTTCCGTTAGAAGAAGGGAATGGTCCTTGATAGTCAATACCCCAGACATCGAATATTTCAACTTCTAATATGCCGTTTTGAGGCATTTCATGTCTCTTGGATATTTGACCCATTCGTTGACAAGCGTCACAAGCCATAACAAAGTCTTTTGAATTTTTAACCATCGAGGGCCAGAAAAACCCGGATTTTAAGACTTTGGCTACGGTTTTGGACGGACCATGATGACCACCATAAGCAGATGAGTGACATCCTTCTAAAACTCCTTTAACTTCCCACTGGGGGATACATCGTCTATAAAGACCATATGAACACTGCTTGAAAAGATAAGGGTCATCCCAAACAAAGAATTTTGCATCATGCAAAAATCTCTTTCTTTGGTTATAAGAAAGGTCAGACGGTAGCTGGCGACTGACAAGAAAATTGGCCATATCAGCATACCAAGGAGAAGAGTCAGCAATCGCCATTAATGAATCATCAGCAAACGAATCATTAATTGGCGTTGGCAATCCTATTTCAGTTACTCTTATCCTTGAGAGATGGTCAGCGACTACATTTTCTGCTCCTTTCTTATCCCGGATCTCTAGATCAAACTCTTGAAGGAGTAAGATCCATCGGATAAGTCTAGGTTTTGCCACTTTCTTTGAAAGCAGATATTTCAAGGCAGCGTGGTCAGTGTAAACAATGACTTTTGATCCTATAAGGTATGAGCGAAATTTGTCTAAGGCATAGACAATGGCAAGAAGTTCTTTTTCAGTGGTGGCATAGTTGATTTGGGCAGGATCTAAGGTTTTACTAGCATAGTAAATTGCATGAAGGAACTTTTCCTTTCTTTGCCCTAAAACAACTCCAACAGCATAATCACTCGCATCGCACATAAGTTCAAATGGAAGATTCCAATCAGGTGACTGGATTATAGGTGCGGTGATTAAAGCGCGTTTGATTCTGTTGAATGCCTCAAGGCATTCCTTTGTAAAATTAAAAGGTGCATCCTTAAAAAGGAGCTCAGTCAGGGGCTTGGCTATTTTTGAAAAATCTTTTATAAACCGTCGGTAAAAACCGGCGTGGCCAAGGAAACTTCTGATTCCTTTTACATTAGCAGGTGGTGGTAGTTGTTCAATAACTTGGATCTTAGCTCGATCCACTTCAATACCTCTCTCAGAAATGATGTGTCCTAAAACTACACCTTCGTTCACCATGAAGTGACACTTTTCCCAATTGAGAACAAGGCCGACTTCTTCACAGCGTTTTAGAACTTTCGATAGATTTGTCAAACAATTATCAAAGGAAATGCCATAGACGCTAAAGTCGTCCATAAATACTTCCATGATAGTCTCGAAAAATCTGAAAAGATACTAGTCATGCAACGCTGGAAAGTGGCAGGTGCATTACACAAGCCAAATGGCATTCTGCGATAGGCGAAAGTACCATAGGGACAGGTGAAGGTGGTTTTCTCTTGGTCCTCAGGGTGGATAGGAATTTGGAAAAATCCTGAGTAACCATCTAGATAACAGAAATATTTGTGGCAAGCTAACCTCTCTAGCATTTGATCAATGAAGGGTAGAGGATAGTGATCTTTTCGAGTTGATTGATTCAACTTCCTGTAGTCAATACACATGCGCCATCCCGTCACAATCCTTGTGGGGATGAGCTCATTCTTTTCATTTTTGACTACTGTTGTTCCTCCTTTCTTGAGAACAACCTGGACAGGGCTAACCCATTTCAAGTCAGAAATTGCGTAGATTATGCCAGCATCTAGCAATTTCATAACTTCAGCTTTAACTACTTCTTGCATGTTAGGATTAAGACGACGTTGACCTTGAACACAAGGTTTTTTGCCTTCTTCTAAGTTGATTCTATGCATGCAAAGGTCGGGGCTTATGCCAATGAGATCTTCAAGTTTATAACCTATTCCTTCTTATGTTTTTTCAAGACAGTCAATAGTGAGTTTAACTGATTTTCATCTAGGAGAGCACTCACTATGACTGGGCAATATTCAGATTCATCTAAAAAGGCATATTTTAGATTTGAGGGAAGAGGTTTAAGTTCGTGTGACAACCCTCGCGAATGCGGAAATATAAAACATACAAGCATGTGAATTATATAGCGAAAATATGAAGTTTTTTTAAACTTTTATACATGCAAGAAGAAGTATACGAGGAGTGTCAAATATTACAAACTAAAGTATGAAATACAACAAAGAGACGAAGTCTCTCAAAATGTTATAAATGTCAAAGTGATTAGCAACTAGCTAAAATAACGTCTAGAGGTAATTCTTCCAGGGGCAACGCCCGCTAGCTCACACCCGAACCCAAAATATCATAAGCAAAAAGCCAACCAAATCAAGCTACCTGTTCATCCATGAAAAACATGAACGCCACAGTCAGTGGGGAGTAGTTCCGGGTTCTCCCAGCCATATCACATTAAACGTACATAGAAGGAAATACAAAAGTAGAAGCATGCATATATAGATATACATGTGAAATACGATAAGGATAGATAGGCAATTCGATATTTAATAATAAGAGCATATGGAATACAAATCCGAATCCATCATATTATTCAAAGACTCGGGGAAGACACTCTTAGGCAACCAAATACGCTCACTAGGGCTTACATCTCACCGTTAGCGGTATAAGTTTGATAAGATTGAGACTCGACAAAAAAACCATGCCAAGTCATGCAATGACCATGAATAATCAATCATGTAATCACGCATCCACACATAACAATACAATGACGACCTCTCTCACGGTAAATGAAATGCACTAGCACCGTGTACATGGCAAGTATGATTAACAGGCATCCACGGGAGAAAAACATTCCCTGAACGCATACACGATTCAATCCATTTCGTATATGTAGACTAATTTCCTCCTGGTAGGAACGACGATAATAATACGGTTCCTAATCTAAATCTGGCCAGAATCCCGGAATCGCATTTTCCAGTTCGACATGTGGTAGGACGTTCCACATCCAAGACTCGGTCAATCAAATGACGCCGAGTACCCCAAATGCGGTAGCTAAAATTCACGAAAGAGGCGGAAAAGAGCT
>JAIUZE010074905.1:13768-42868 GCA_022085475.1 Heliosperma pusillum
AGTAGTTTACGTTGAGGGTTCACGTGTGTGCGTCGGGAGCGATAAAGCTCTGATACCAACTGTGACAACCCTCACGAATGCAGAATATAAAACATACAAGCATGTGATTTAAATAGCGGAAATACGGTGTTTTTAAAACTTTTACATGCCAATAGAAAATACGAGGAGTGTCAGATGTTACAAACCAAATACAAAATACTACAAGAGACGTAGTCTCTCCAAATGTTATCCAACAACAAAGTTATTAGCAACTAGCTAAAATCGTCTAGAGGTGTTTCAATCCAGGGACCACGCCCGCTAGCTCACACCCGAACCCAAAATACCACAAGCAAAAAGCCATCCAATCAAGCAACCTGTTCATCCATGAAAAACATGAACGCCGTCAGTGGGGAGTAACTCCGGGTTCTCCCAGCCATATCACATTAAACGTACATAGAAGGAAATACAAAAGTAGAAGCATGCATATATAGATATACATGTGAAATACGATAAGAATAGATAGGCAATTCAATGCATAAAGATATCGATACATGGAGTACAAAACTGTAACCATCATGTTATACAAAGACTCGGTGAAGACACTCTTAGGCAACCGAATACGCTCACTAGGGCTTGCATCTCACCGTTAGCGGTATAAGTTTGATAAGATTGAGACTCGACAAAAAAACCATGCCAAGTCATGGTATGACCATGAATAATCAATCATGTAATCACCCATCCACACATAACAATACAATGACGACCTCTCTCACGGTAAATAAAACGCACTAGCACCGTGTACATGGCAAGTATGATTAACAGGCATCCACAGGAGAAAAACATTCCCTGAACGCATACACGATGACATTTCGTATATTTAGACTAATTTCCTCCTGGTAGGAACGACGATAATAATACGGTTCCTAATCTAAATCTGGCCAGACTCCCAGAATCGCATTTTCCGGTTCGACAAGCGATGACATTTCGCATCCAAGACTCGGTCAATCATTAACGCCGAGTACCCCAAATTCGGTAGAATAATTCACGAAAGAGGCGTAAAAGAGCTCGAGCCACATAACAAGCGGTACGCTACATGCAAATAACACCACCTCGCAAGTACACAACATTTGACGGCCGGGTCGATCAACGCAAAGCGTTCGCCTCCAAACAACGTCGTCGTATGCCCACTAACACATGCAATTTAAGCAGTAGGATACCTCCCCGTTCCGATATTCCAGCCTTACGAACGTGGAGGTAGCCAAGGGAATGAGAGTACAAAGCACAAGACAAAATAGTGCTCAAACCGTATCATTTGTAAAAACCGACTCAAAGTAGGACATATCAAAAACCGTCACAAAACATGAGAATAGGGAATTATAAAAACTTAACTATGATCAAAATGAATCAATACATGATACATAAGCATTAGAACAAGTTTATGAAGCATAATAAATAAGAAACATAGATACCTCTCCAAAACAACGTTGTTTGGAAACCAACGAAAACAAGGGTCCACTTCAAACGGTCATAACTAGAATTCTAGACATGCAAATGCAGAAATTCTAAATGGAGGTGATAGCTTATCCTCTTACGGTTCCAACAGGATATCACAAGCCCAAAACAAGCAAGTAACAAAGGAGATATGATCATTTTACGAAAAGGGGTCAGTGCAGGAAAACTATAGTCGGCAGCGAGTAACGCTGCCTGCGCCACCACGACGCAGCCTGCGTCCTACGACGCTGCCTGCGTCCAATAACGCTGCCAGCGTCCTTCACGGAATTCAGGCACGATCAAAATCAACATGTTATCAACAACAAAATCCTCATTTATCATCACAAACCATCAATTCTCATATCAATTAACAACTAACAACATCCATCAACAACAACACAAGTCCTAAGCATACTAACCATAATCTAAATACGATTACTAGCCTAGAAAACACATAAAACACGTAAATGATATCGAGTAACCCTTCACCGTTACATTTTCGCGTCTTTAAACGGTTTCTAAACCTTCCTAGTCTCCACCTACATACAATTAGATAATAAAAGATGAATATCATTCACCTTGAGAAAGACGGATAATTTAAAAAGCGAGAAAGACGGTAATTTTATTACCAATACGGATAGAGGAAGCTAAGAGGGGAAGAATAAGACAAACTTACGTGAATTTGAACAAGAAATGAGCGAGGTACGACGATTCTAAGATTGGATGAAAATGGAGGCAAGGTTTTGGGTTTCTTAGAGAAGAAGAAATGTTGAGTTGTGTTTGTGTGAGTATGAATTAGGTTAGGAGTAGTATGAGGGAGTATAAGGGAAAAAGTCAAGAAAAAGTCAAAGACGGCTTAAGACGGGTTTTAATTGAAATCTCGCGGAAATTCCAAATACGAACTCGGAAATTCTAAATTCGACTCGGAAAATTAAATTCTAAATTAAAACTAAATTTCGCTGAAAAGTATCCGTAAAATATTTTTACTAGAAAAATAGGGTATATTTGCGGGTGTTACAGTTTCCCTCCCAACAACGTCGTCATATCCCCACTAACAAATGCAACAAGCATCAATGTTGTACCATAATCGCTCTGACATCAAGTCTAACAAGTATAGAGGTGCAACCGGGAAATGAGAGTTTCAAAACATACAATGGATAAGACTCGACCCATTACTCAAGAAATAACCGACTACATTAGGGAACATATCTAAAACTGTCACTAAACAAGTTAGAAAGGCATGTGAGATATTACATAGTCTAAACATGAATATTAAATGTCATTACGTAAGTATATATAAGGTAAACAAACCATACGAGTCAATACATGCGAAGGTATACAAAATAAAATAGGTAAAAGGGAATCAGGGGGTCCCAGCCTGTCAGGATGGACCGGCGGCCGGGTGGCCGGCTGGGAACTCCTTCACAACAACAACAACAGTTAATTCAACTTCCAAGGGCTCCTAGCCGGTCGGTCGACTGGGAGTGTAGGCCATCCATCCAAAAATCAAAACAACACAGGGCACTCTCAGCCAGTTGGCTGACCGGCGGCCGATCGGCCAGTGGGAGGTCGAAGCATCTCAAAATTTCCAACAACAATACAGGGGCTCCCATCCGGACAGCAGACCGGCGGGTGGTCGGCCGGCTGGGGGTTCCCTTTGTCAGATTTTCATCAAAAACATCATTTTCCATTTCATGAAGTTCCTAGCCCGTTGGGGGGCTGGCGGCCGGTAGGCTAGCTGGGACTCCTTTTGTTCGAAAAACCCACAAAACACAAGTTTACTCCAAATCAAATTCCATCCATTTACATTTACCAACATAATTCATCACTAATTATCGTTTAATGCAACATATGAGTCATGAATCATTCCATACAATCAATAAAACATTATGAGATCAATATTTGAGATAGTAAACATAAGCTTAACCAATAATAAGATTGATTCCAACAAATACTTATGTAGTAGTCACCAATTCATGCTAGTATAACATAAAGAACTCATCTTTTCATGTGAAAATTTATCCTAAACACATAAGATGTGACACCGAGTAACCCGTCTACGTTACCTCGATTAGCTCTTTAAATCTTCAATTCCCAAGCTAACCGTCAACCCACACGAATTCCTTGACCCAAAATCTTCAAAATACATCTTTTTTTCGACAAATAACAAGAAAATTGGTCTTAAAAGAAGTTTAAAATTTTTGATCTTTTATTAGCTAGAAAGAAAGAGTATGGTGAGAGGATTCCAAAACATTAAAGGGAATTGAATTCGGTTAAGAAACGAAAAATTTATGTCTTTCTTAAGTTTAAATATAGAAAATTGGGTTTTATAAAAGGTTGGAGGAAAGGGATACTTTATAGTATTAAAAGGAAAAGGAGGATGAGAGGAGAAGATTGATATAAATATCGTCAAGTTCTATCGAGAGACGAAAAAATGGCATCCGTCTTAAGATGGAGCTTTAATGGAGTTTTTGATGTTTGAGGAAGGAGTTGAAATTGCTGAAAGTTAAGCAAGGAAGTGGAGATTTGTGGTGGTTTGTTATGAGAAGGTGTGTAGTAGTAGGCATAATATTCAAGGTGGGTACTACCCACTCGGATTTTTGAGTGGATTTCGATTATGGGCTCATAATGTACTGAAATGCGAAGGTTTCTACCCAACTAAACTAAATTCAATTTAACATTAATTAAAAGCTACGAAAACATAAATCATCGATTTAAATTATTTCAACCAATAAAAGTAAAAGAGATTTTTATAAAATTAACGAATTTATTAAATACCCGTGATTATAAAATCGTGGGTATTACAAGTTCGAATATGAGGATATCGTTAGAAAGATTCTTAGGAGCCTGTGAAAAAGGTGGTAACTTAAGATCACAACGATTGAAGTAACAAGAGATTTTACTTTACTCGTTTATGGGGTTGTCGCGTACCCAATCAAAGATAAATTACCCTAGTCCAGGCTAACAAAAAAATTAATGAAATTAGGGAAGTAGGGGTCGATCACAAGGAGATGGGAGTTACTAAATAAGTTGTAATGAGTGAAATCTATCAAGGTCGTTTCGATTATTTATGTTTGGGTTGATAAACTAAAGCAAATAACACGATGACTAACAACAATATAAATGAGAATCTAGGGGATACGGGTTTCATATGTAAACTAGCATAATAATATTGTCAACAAAGGGGTAATGAAGTCGGTAATTGTCTATGCCAAACGGTACTTCCTTAGGCGAAATGAGTACTATACCATTGAACATATCCTAGCAGACTTTCGATTCTTACAAGGTCGTGCTACTATTAAACCTTTGTCTAATTCCCTTCCCTCCTTTCGTTCTAAGGAAAATACTTTAACAAGTATAGTCTAACAATCATGACCTTTGATTAAAGACTAACATAAGATACAAGCATGGAATAGAAACAATACATCATTCACATGACCCATAATCTAACAATATCAATTGCCAATCTAACATGTTTCCCCTACACCCTAGATAATGAAACTAGTAACCCATTATAAATATTAAACTAACTACTAACAAGATGGTAAATATGAACATGGAAACAATAAATGAAAATTGAAATTGAAATGAAACTATAAAGCAAGGGATCAGGAATTACTAATGAGTAGAATGAAGAGAACTCCAACTAAATCTTGATTGAATTCTTAGAACAACTTATTCATAACAAAAGTAAAATTAAGACTAATACGAAACTAAAACTAAACTAGAAATGTAGAAGTGATGTTGTGATGAAGTGTGTTTTAAGTTGTGATTTGTGATGTTGCAAACTCTTTCTTTTATAGGCCTTAGAAGAATCGTCCCATAAATGTCGAACTAATGAGCAATGCTATTGAGTTAAGAGGGGTATTTGAGACGTCCTAACGCCTAGATTAAGCCATCCCCGATAGGGTTTAGGTGTCCCTGATCAGGGACGCAGCTATCTGACTGCACTTTGCTCATTTCTTCTCTTTTTCGTTTTGTATTCTTCTTTGTACGCATCTCAAAGCTTCAATCCTGATAGGTATGTGTATAAACACTTTTGAACCTTATTTCCATCTCCTAATAATCCTTGCTAATTTCTCCAAGGGATAGGGGTTGGTGATAGGGGTTGTTGACGGCTTTTGATAATGCATAGTAAAACCGTCGTAACTTGCTCAATCTTGCTCGTAATGACTTGAATCTTGTTCCTTTCACCTTGGAACCTCCTAAACGTCATAGAATGTCATCCTAACCACATTTACACGTCAATATTAGCTTCACCTTGCTCGTTTTTCATTCAAATGTAAAGATTTGACGTAGAAACGACCCAAAATCGCTTCGTATCGTACAAATGACATGAAAACACAAGAGTACTTCCAAAGAAGAAATTAGCTCTTGAAACCACTATAAATAGTGAATAATAACATGTAAATATGAACTAATATAGGGGATAAAATTATATAAATATTGGACATATCAAATTTAATTTAAACTCTTACTTGTCCTCAAGCAAGCACGTAACAAAAAACATGACAAGGACAAGGGCGACGAGTAACAACCATTCCAACCAAATACAAATCCCATAAAGTAGTTTTAGAAAGCACAATGAAACATATCCTGAAACAACATAGGCATAGGGAGATACAAAACTTGAATGAGATTTACATGGCAGCGTAGCATAAAGGTCATAACATGGACATTTTGACTCTTGCATGATCTTATATGACAATGGACTCTCACGGGACACTCATTCACTCAAAATATGTGAACACTGCAATTTATATGTGAATGACACTCTCATATCTACAACTCAAAAGAGTGCGCCCGCAATCTAGTGCGGTAGACATTCCAAATTCACAAGACAATGCTAAACATGGTAATAACCACAAGAATAAAAGCCAATACGACAAAGAAGACGGTTAGGGATAATGGGTAAGAAGGTAGACAAATGATTTTGGTTATGTGAAGCTAATATCAGGCTAGCAACAACCAAATGTGTAAGGAAGCTCATTTTGACCTCACACCATTCCCAAGCTACAACAATCTAAGCCAGAAATAACATATTGGCTTATTTACATTACAAAGCACGTGTACACTTCCCAAATCAAATATGTCAAAAGCATGCATAGAAGCAATACTTAATTTTCTTTTCTTCTTTTTCATCATTTTTTCTAATTTTTCACAAGCTTCTTTCTTTTCTATTTTTTTTCCTTTTTCTTTTCTTTTCATTTTAATTTTTTTTCTTTTTTTCCAACACACCATTCACCAAGACACGGGAATCATCAATCCCTGTCTAACAAGCTCACAATAGCATAAAATTAAGAATATCCCAAAAACACAAGAGCACCCCAACTCACATAATATGCTACTAGCTCAACAAAGGTAGGCAATATTTTATGTTGCAATAAAGGGGTAATTTTTTTTGGTTAATATATGTAAGCAAGTTATTGTGAATGACTTCAAAATAAAAATCATGGAAGCAAAACTCATTGAAAATGGAACTAAAACCATACTTCTGCGTATAGACGTAACGCACACCTTGAGGAGAAACTACTCACACCTAAATGGGATCGGTTATAGATTTACCGATCACTGGAGGCTCTACCTTACAATTTACGTAGCTTACCAATGTCAAGATCAAGTCTAATTTGTCCATATTTCATCCATCACCCACTATGTCAAGACATCCCCAAGTACGCAAAATCTCGTCAATAGTGTGAATCATTAGCATCAAAGCTACAATAGAGGAAATGTAAAGAGGGATAACATTATGCACAACACCAATGGGTGGACAACAAAAAACAACTATTTGTGAAAATTTTCCGTTTTTTTGGATTTTTTTCAAATTTTCAAAAACAATAAACAACTAGACTCCCTAAATCCCTCCTCCAAGCTAGAACAACACATTGTTCTCAATGTGTAAAACGAGGTTAAGCGCAAAAAATCACAAAGAATGACAAATGAAACTAACAAAGGGAAATGAGGATGACACATGAAAAAATAAAGAAAGCAAAGAAGACATACAACCATGTAAAAGCCTCCCCCAAGCTAGCTTGAAAAAGGGGCAAGGTCCAATACATGCACCAAGGAACCAGTGAAGTGAGGAAGCGTTGGAGCAATAGTGGGATTTCTAGTAAATAGCTGAGTTCGTGATAATCACGTTCCCGATCGGGCCTGGTTACCCCGATTGGGTTTTACCTTTTTTCACAATTTTTTGACTTTTTCTCAATTGCTCAAGTTTTTCCTCTTAGCTACATCCCCTATCAGGAGTACCAAGCCCAATGGGGGTCGTAATCCTTGTATAAAGTCGTCTTCTTTGACCTTCTTTCCTTAACATGCGATTTTACACATTATCTGACGACAAACCATGATTTATTCATAACAAGAAAGCGATAAAACGTGAAAATGTCTTAACTATTACATCCAAACAAATTATTCAAAAGCATATATAAATAGTTTCTAATAAAAGAAAACGGAAATATTGTCTTTGAAAGCATAAATAAAAGCACGGGTTGCCTCCCGAGAAGCGCATTTTATAATCGTGCTAGACTTTGTTTCTCCATAGCTCACTTCAACCTCATGCTTTAAAAAGCATGTCAAAGCCCTTAGAAGTCGATCATATACCTGTGCATAAGCAATACAAAACCATATGTAAACAATTGATAAGATAAAGGAATGAAAGATCAAAGGTAAGGAATGAAATATCTTATCAATGTGAACATGAGCAATTTCATAGAGAACCGCCGTATTACTCCATTAGTCAGCAAGATATGAAGAAACAAACTTAAGACCATGAAACAAACAATTAGTTTTTAATAGATATTCATCAATGGTCTCAATTCGGGGGTAGAAAGAATTATAGAGTTGGAATCATCAAAAATGGGGGGTTCGTCCCATTTAACCTCTATTTTTGTATCATTAAGTCCCGCATAAACCTCAAATATATCAACTATATCCTTCACGAAAGGATTTCAAAGGTTCCTAATGACTTGGCCAAAACTTCATTTGAAGGCGAAACCTTATCATAATCGTAAGAGGGCTCAACAACATCTTCCTTAGCAAGTGTCCAATCTACCTTAATGTCATCAACATGGGTCTCTAAATGGTCAATTGGAATGACACTAGGTGGAATTTCAAAAACAAAATTCAAACCATCATCATCGTCATCCAATAATTCAAAATCATTAGGGGCAACAGACTCACATGGGGGGCATGAGAAAGCATAAGGAAAATTGATTGGCTTACTTCTTTTAATCGCGGTTTTTTCATTTTGGCCTTTGAGAAGTTGAAGTTCAGCCATGACTCCATCGACTTCCTCTCCAATTCTTGAAAAAACCTGTTGGAGAACTTCCCAAGGTTGGGAAGCCATAAAATTTTAAAAACTCCAAAGCTCCTCCCCGCACTTTTGATCGAGACTTCCACTACTTAATTGCACAGCCAAATTATGCGTCTCAAAAGTCATAGCGCCAAGCACGATATGACCCATGTAGACCTCATCAAGTGTATGCTCAGGAGAAATAAGATGATTCCAATGGCTATAAAATCGGTCGAGGTAATCATGGAAAAGCTCATTCTCGCATTGTGTGGATCGGAATTTAGCAGTAATTGTGAAAATATAAAGCAATCCCCTTGAGATATCCTATTACATGAAAAAGTGACACTAAAAATACTAGGAAACCGTGAAAATGGTCTAGAGGAACAAGTGTTCCTCAAGAAAAATAAAGAAAAACAAGATAGAACTCAACATAAAGCAAAAAACAATTATGGACTTGTCGCGTACCCAATCAAAGATAAATAACCCTAGTCTAGGCTAACAACAAATAAATGTAATTAGGGAAGTAGGGGTCGATCACAGAGACACGAGAGTTACTAAATAAATTGTTATATGGTGAATTCTATCAAGGTCGGTTCGATTATTTAAGTTTGGGTTGATAAACTAAAGGAAATAACAAGATGAATAACAATAATATAAATGAGAAGCTAGGGGATACGGGTTTCACATGTAAAATAACATAATAATATTGTCAACAAAGGGGTAGTGAAGTCGGTAAATGTCTAGACCAAATGGTAATTCCTTGGCGGGATGAGTACTATACCATAGAACGGGTTCTAGTGGTCTTTCGATTCTTACTAGGTCATCCTACTATTCAAGCTTTGTCTAATTCCCTTACCCCCTTTCTTTCTAAGGAAATGAATTTAACAAGTATAGTCTAACAATCGTGGCCTTTGATTAAAGACTAACATAAGATACAAGCATGGAATCGAAACAATACATCATTCACATGACCTATAATCTAACAACATCAAATGCTAATCTAACATGTTTCCCCTAAACCCTAGATAAAGAAAATACTCCACCTATATATATATAGTAAACTAACTATTAGAAAGATGGTAAATATGAACATGGAAACAATAAGTAAAAACAGAAATGGAAATGAAAGTATAAAGCAAGGGATCAAAGAATTACTAATACTAAGGGATAAGAACTTGAGTAGAAAAAAGAGAGCTCCAAATAAAGCTTGATTGAATTCTTAGAACAAATTATTCATAATAAAAGTAAAACTAAGACTAATACTAAACTAGAAATGTAGAAGTGATTTTGTGATTAATTGTGTTGTAAGTTGTGATTTGTGATTTGTGATGTTGCAAGCTCCTTCTTTTATAGGCCTTACAATACGCGTCCCATAAATTTCGAACTTATGAGCAACGATGTCGAGTTAATAGGGGTATGTGAGACGTCCTAACGCCTAGATTAATCCATCCCCGATCGGGTTTAGGTGTCTTCGATCAGGGACGCAGCTATTTGTGCGCACTTTGCCTAGATTAATCCATCCCCAAGCTTTAAGCCCGATAGGGGATGTGTATAAACACGTTTGAAACTTATTTCCATCTCTTTATAAGCCTTGATCATGTCCCCAGGCATAGTGGCTGTGGACGGCTTTTGACAATGTATAGTAAAACCGTTGTAACTTGCTCAATCTTCCTCGGAATGACTTGAAACTTGTTCCTTTCAACTTGGAACCTCCAAAACTTCATAGCATGTCATCCTAAGCTCATGCACTCTTCATTATTATCTTCACCTTATTCGGTATTCATTCAAATGTAATGATTTGACGTAGAAATGACCCAAAATCGCTTCATATCCTACAAATGACATTAAAACACTAGATTACTTCCAATGAAGCAATTAGCTCTTAAAACCACTATAAATAGTGAATAATAACATGTAAATATGAGCTAATATAGGAGATAAAATTATATAAATATTATTGGACACATCAAGCATTTGCTTGATAAACTTGAACATGAACCTATCAAAGGAAAGAGTATGGTCTTGCAAACTTCATCTAGTGATAATGAATCTAACGTTGAAGATGAAACTGCCTTATTTACTAGACGTTTTAAAAAGACTATTTTTAAAAGGAAAACAATGCAAATCAGATAATAGTAAAACCTTCAATAAGAAACCAAATGAGTGAAAATTGTTGTTTTCTAATAGAGGATACTTGAAGTGTAGAGGGACTGATCATATGATTAATGCATGTCCCACATGGAAGAAAATAAGACAAAACTAAAAGACATAAGACTAAAAAAGAGTTCAAACAAGTGTTTTTGGTATTTTGCTGGGGTGAACTCGATACCAAAGATTACGAGGACTCTGAAGGCGAGAAGGTTGTAAACTTGTGTTTGAGTAACATTAGTCTTGATCTAATTTCAGATAGTGACAATGAAAGCAATAACTCAAGATCAGAATTATGTCTTCTAGAAGAATCAGTTTCAGAAGATGAAGATGAAGAGGTAAGCTTCATTCGCCTGAAAAACCAAGTTAAGAAACTATCTAAAAGGGCTTTGATAAACTACTTTGATAAAATCCTTGATAAGGATCATGATTAGAGTCTTGGTTTAAAAGAGCAAATTTTTTATATTGCTGAAAAGAATCTTCTTCTAAAGGCCAAATCAAAAAAGCTGAATTCTAGAGTTATGGCTAATGCAGCTACAACTTCAATTCATAATCTGCTAAAGCTAAGAAAATATCTCTTCAGTTTAAAAATGTAGCTAATGAAAATATAACCTCAGAGCTAAAACTCAATAATTGATAGAATCTAATGAATTTCTGAAATCTGAGACATCAGGAAATGAATTCTCTAACTCAGCAATTGATAGAATCTAAAGCTCAAATGACTGATATTAAGAAATAACATTTGAATGTGGGGTTTATTCTTGATAAGCATTTTCAGGACTTTCGTGACAATCATAAAGAGAACAATCCTTCTAACGATATGGAACTTGATCATTCTGAATGTCATAAATAAATGCAATCCTTAAAAGAACTAATTTTGCATGCTAGGAAAGTTCACGATAAATGGGAAGGTAGTACAAATGTTCAAAATTTTCTAACCGAGCAATCTGACAATAATATGAAAATGGGCTTAGGAAATGAGTGCTATGGCCGTAGAGACCACTTTAAATGCAAATCCAGTCCTTATGAACGTGACTTTAGAGAAAGAAAATATGTTGATCTACCTGCGTAGTTGATTTAAAATTATTGTGGTCATACTGGACACCTCCTAGGAAACTGTGCCAAAAACATGAAAGACTTTGACAAATGTATTAAATTTGTTAGAGCCTCTGACATGAACACATGAGGTTGAGGACATGAGTCCCAATCGTGAACCTATCCTAGAAGAAGACAACAAAATTCGAAGGTTTTATGATACGGTTTTGTTTATGAAAAGAAAACAAATGAGCTTAAAGAGAAACAATCTTGCTTCGGTGCCTAAACTGTATTTAATTGTTTATGGCACAAAAGATTTGGTCACATTAGCTCCCTTATTCTAAATAAACTCAAAAGATAGGACTTGGTTGAAGGTTTGCCCGAAATCAAGTTTGATCAAGAAGATGTGTGAGACGTGTGCACGATGTAAGCATTTAAGATCGTCTTTCAAACCCAAAAGGATGGTAAGCAGGAATCAGGCCCTTGAACTCATTCATATGGATTTAAGCGGTCCAATGAGGTAAGAAGTAGAGGTGATCCAGGTATGTCTTTGTACTAGTTTATGACAACTATTCAAAGTATGTATGGCCTATATTCTTGCATTCAAAATATAAGGCGTTTGATGAATTCGTTTGTCTTATGAAACTCATCCAAAATAACTATAAGTCAAAAATTGTTTCTATTTGTACCGATCATTGCACCGAATTTGATAATTAAGCTTTTATAGAATATTGTAGAGTTAACGGTATAGGGCACAACTTCTCTACACCACAAACTCCATATTGTTGAGCGTATGAATAGAACCCTAGAGGATATGTCACGTACTATTCTTTTATGTAGTGAGGTACCTCGCAATTTTTTGGCATAGGCTATAAGTACTTCTTGCTATTTAAACAACCGTGCTATGATCATAGCAAGCGTTAATGGTATAAGTACTTCTTGCTATTATGATCATAGCAAGCGTTAATGGTATAAGTACTTCTTGCTATTATGATCATATCAAGGATTATAAGGTATTTAATACAAAAAAAATTTATGCCTTGAAGAAAGCGTTAATGGTATCTTTGATGAAAATGATTCTTTTTATAAGCCCATACAGGATGAAGAAGAAGATCAAACTGAGCCTGATTTTCAACTAACTAGGGAGAATCCTCTAGAATTGGATAAGAAGTTAAAGAACTTGAAGGCACGATTGATTAACTTGAAAATGTATCGAATGACAAAGGAAAGAGAGCTGAAGTTATAGTTGATGATACTACAACTTCTTCTCAAAACAAGAGATTGGAAACTAGAATTATAATTGATGAAGTTATAAGATTGTATCCAAACCAAAGTAGTGAAGTTAGAGTTATAGCTGATTCTACTAAAACCTCAGTACTTAATTCAGGGGGAACTAATCTTGATTACACATCATCTAGAGTTGTAGCCTCAAGTTCAAAAGACAAAGTGCCTGAAGTATTTAAGAAATGAAAATACAAATATTCTCTTGTGATGGACTATACTTGGTAGTATAAAGAAGGGTGTTCAAACTCGAAGATCGTTGAACAATTTTTGTTCTTTCTACTCCTTCCCCTCTACCATCAAACCTAAAAACATTAAAGAAGCTCTTACAGACCAAGATTGAATCGTTGCCATGCAAGAAGAGTTGAAACAGTTCGAAAGAAATAAATTTTGGCACTTAGTTCCTAGACCAAAGGAACAATCAGTTATTAGCACAAGAAGGGTGTTCAGAAACATATTAGATGATACAAGATTTATTGTACGAAACAATGCTAGATTGGTTGTTCAAGGATACAATCAACGAGTAGGAATACACTGTCACGAAAAATTCGCGCATGTTGCTCGACTTGAGGCTATTAGATTATTAATAGCATTTGCAGCTTACAAAGGACTTAAATTATTTTAAATGGACATTAAGACTGCATTTCTTAATGGATATTTGGAAGAAAAATTATTTGTAGCGAAACCCCCTGTATTTTTGGATAAGAAGTTTCAAAACCACGTTTTTAAATTAGATAAAGCCTTATATGGTTTGAAACAAATTCTCAGGGCTTGGTACAACATATTATCCAAATCTCTACTTCAAAGTGATTTTAAAAGAGGATCTGTCGACAAGATGAAATCTGAGGGTTCAGATTTGTTAGTTGTTCAATGTTGATGATATCATATTTTGTTCAACTGATAAGAAAATATGTGCATATTTCTCAGAGATAATGACCTTAGAATTTGAAATGAGTATGATGGGAGAGCTCAAATTCTTCCTTGGATTACAAATTCAACAAACAAGCGAAGGAATTATGATTCATCAACAAAAATACATCAAAGAGCTAATAAAGAATTTTGGTATGAAAAATGCTCATCATATAGCCATTCCAAAGTTACGGATAAGAAGTTAACTAAAGACAAAGATGGTAAGTCTGTCGATGAGACAACTTATCGAGATATGATTGACGTATGTGTTTGTGATCGACTTCAATGGTGCCTTAAACAGTCACATATGGGTGCAGTTAAGAGACTTTTGAGGTAATTTATTCGTATGTCTAAACTATATCTACGGTATCCTCTCGAACGAAATTTCGATCTCATAGATTATTCCGATACAGATTATGCAGGTTGTTCATTTGACAGAAAAATTACGCCTGGCATCGCTACTTTTTATTTGGACTATGCTTAATATCCAGTTGCCTTATCTACTACTGAAACTGACGATATTGCTGATGCCTTAGCATGTTCTCAATTATTATGGCTTAAGCAACTATTAACTGACTATGGTGTGAATGTAGGTTGTGTTCCAATTTTATGTGATAACACGAGTGCTATTATTATTTCTAAAAATATCGTGCAACACTCGCCTAGAAAACAAATTGAAATTAGACACCTTACGAGACCAAGTAGAAAAGAGGAACATAAAAATTGAATTTTGTAGTACGGAAAAACAATGGGATGACATTCTGACAAAGACGTTCGCTAGAGAACGTTTTGAGACTTTGCGGTTGGAAATTGGTTTAATCGGTGACACCTAAATTTGTTATAGTTTTTTTCTTATACTTATGACTGACTGGATTTAGACGAGATTGTATGACTTTGTCCGTATTTTCTGCGAGAATATTTAAGTTTAAATATTGTATTATGTTCCGAGAATATTTCTTTTCGTAGTTAATTATATTTTATGTCAAAATATGAACCAAGTTTTCATCATAAAAAAATTACCCAATCGTTTTATGCTCAAAATTTATCTAATCTTATTCTCTAAGATTTACCCTAGATTCCAAAAAAATAAAAAATAAATCCTACCCTACCTGTTTCACATCGTCTTAATCTTCCCTAAAATCCTATAAGTCGACTTTTTATTTCTCTCATAAATACCCCTCCCTCCTTTGTCACATCACCATCAAACTTCTCTTTTCCTCAAAAACTTCTCACACTCAAACTCTCACATCTCTCAACTCCATCATTATTACCATGGCTCCTAAGCCCACCCGCTGAGTTCCATCACCTTCCACTCGCTCAACCAACAAAGCCTACTCAACCATACCACGTTGCACCACCTCTGAGCCTATTCCAATCCCTTCGCCAAACCAAACTCCCTCAAAAACCACTAATCCCGACTATAACTGTGGGGAACATAGTACTGAAGAAAAGTGGCGAAAGCATGATAAGGGGAAGAAAAAGGTTGTTGAATAGGACGGTACGGTGGAAGAAGTGAAGGAAGTGGTTACTCATGACAACGTTAAGTGAACTCTGTTTTGTGAGTATATGGAGCATGTTACGGCAATGGGTCTCGACAAACTCTGTCTTACCAAAAACGAACGGAGTCTTGTCAATTGTGTATTCAAATATAGGATCCATAGTGGACGATGTTATCCCGAGTTTTGGTATGGATAGATTAAAGCTCTTCGATTTTCATGGATTTCTTGAAATCTCAAGAATGGCAAAAGGTTTGTCAATTCTCTGGACCAGTTTATCCAATAGTGGTAATTCAATTTTATTCCTATGTTTCAATGAAAAAAAAATGGAGTCTAGCATGCCGAGGTGAATGGTCTTGAGGTCACCATCTCCGTTAATGATATCTGAACTCTGATTTCCATCCATGTTGATGGGATGAAAGCTAGTCTAAAATGCAGAATAGGGAGGGTGGCTGATTGAGAAAATTTTAGATTAAGCAGTTTTTTGATGGGAGTGCGAGATGAAATAGTTGTGTGTAGGCGTATTCCTTTTCGCCCAAGTTAATGTTTTTCTTTAAGTTCTTATGGAATACCATAATTCCAAGGAGACGAGGACGGGATAAATTTTCATGGTATGAGATGGTTACAGTGTTCACTCCAGGCTCGAAGGCTAGAATGTGAGTCTTCCTCTTATTGTTTATCACCGTATTATTGAAACAAGTGTTTGCATCACAAAAGAAAATTTTTCAACCATCTTGGACCTGCCTTACGGGATGTGTATTTCCCGTCTCTTGGAGGTTAAAAAGGTGGTGGACCCTGGAAGTTTTGGTGTCGTGGATAAGGATGAGATGTGTAATAAGTATTTCAAACTTATGAAGATTGGGGTTGTGGGTCCAGATTTGATTTTTTTGATAAAAGGGAAGGTTGTAGATAAATCCTCCGATGGGATATCGGTTGGTGTTGAGGCTAAGTTGGACTCGTTCATGGTGAGTATACAAGAAAAAATTGAGGCTCAGGATGCGGTGCTCTATACTATTGTCTCAAGATTTGGGAACGGGTCGCAAAATGTTGGGGTTAACTCTTTTGATGTTGTAGAATGGATGAAGGGCGTGGATGGTCGGTTAAAAGCATTTGAGCGAAGTTTTGTGATTATACGTGATGAGGTATTTCGCCATGGTCACCATATAGACAATTTGGTGAGCCAAGGTGTAGCATATTAGAGGGACGACATGAGTATTAAAGAAGAAGTAGCCACCATGATGGACGCTACAAAGGCCTTATCTTTGAAAATCATTAACTTTGACACCTTTCTCACAGCTGAGGCCAATCATGCTTTCTCGTGCTTTGATCGCCTTGCATCTTTGGAATATTTCACCCACCCCGGTTATGTCGACCCCAATATCATTAACCATAATGTTCTTTAAGCTCTTATTTGCCTAGCTGTATCTTGTCTTATTTTGCAATCCATGAAATTTATTTTCCCTATTCTTTAATCGGCCGAGTTGGCTTTAAGGCTATATTTTCCTCGGTCTATAATAGACATATTATATATTTCTTGATAATCGTCGAATTATTTCTTGCTCTATAATATATCTTTGTGTTTTATTTCTTTCCTCAGTTTATATTGTTCTAGACGTTTTATGTCTTGTTCTCGTCTTTTCGATGATGTCAAGAGAGGAAGAAATAACCATGATTTACGTATTTGCCTAAGCTTGCTCCTTGCCAAGACCTTTAGTCTCTTAAGGTCCTTAGGCGCTATATCTTTGAATAAAAGTGTCTTGATCTTACGTTCTACTTAATATAAATGTGATAGTATTGTGTTGAGGGGGAACTCACATTTAATCACGAATCATAGAGACTTATCATCATCAAAAAGGGGGAATTTGTTGGATCATATAGCTATATGTTTATGTTTTGATTAATTATATATACACTTGTTGCTCGTAATTGTTTGTTTAGTCGTGTTAGATTAAGCATGATTTGGAAAGCAAGGTTATAGGTGGTTTAGCTATAACTTTAAAGATTTATGAAGCAAAGATGAAGTAAAGTTATAGGTGATTGAGCTACAACTTTGGAACCTTCTGAAGTGACATTTTAGTTGTCTTGGTTACAACCTTGATAATCATTCAATCTAAAATACAAAAATCAAGACTCAAGAGGCTTGAGGATGTTCAAGTGGAAGAGCTTATGATCAAGATAACAAGATGGATGCTACACTAAAGATCTCCAGGAAGATTAGATAGTGTAGGTCATCTTCCTTTAACGATATTTGAAGAGATAATTTGGTGTGTAAAGTTATAAGTGTTTCGACTATAACTTTGTTGAACCAAACTTAAGGTTATATTTGTTTTACCTATAGCTTTGAGCTACAGTATATAAGGCACGATTTTATGCTTTTAAATAATTCTTTCAAAGCTTATATCAGAACCTTTGTAGTAGAAATGAGATTTAGTGTTTTACTAGATTGATAGGTAAACAATTTTCTTAGAGATTGGTTAATGTCCATATAACAACTTATGGGTTGTTTTGTTTTTTTTGTGGCCATCTAGGGTTCTTCTTCCTCAAATCTAAACCCTAATCTATGCAATATAATATTTGGACAAGGGTTTTGAAACACATATGGTGGGGGTGAAAATCCCTTGTACAAGTAACAATTAGGTTAAATCTAAATTAAGTTTTATAAAAGATATTGTATATCTTTGTTGCCTAATTAGATTTATCGTATTTATTTACCTAGATAATATTGCAACAATAACAGGGGAATAAGATGTGTTTCTTGTGCAACACTTTACACGAGATACACGTCTCATTAGGGTTCTTCTAAATGAAAACCTAGATCTTCTCTCTACTATAAATACAAAACCACGACATACATTTGAATTGACTTTTTTATCTTAAAATATCCTTTGCAAAAAAATTGTGGTGATCATACTTTTGCATTTGAAAATCTTTTAAAAAGTCATGCTATTTAAATTGCAATTATTTCAAAGAAAATCGTTATTGGATAATAGTACATAGATTCGTTTCTTATACGTTCAATTGTGTGAACAAAAAAACAAATCAAACACTTTATTATTAACGAGAGTAAGTCGAGTATTGTACGATACTCAAAGAGACTTACAACTAGAGTTAGTTGTGCCAGTGGGTTGATTATTTTGTAATCCGTAGAAAGGTACTTCGATAATTAATCAAGAATAGTGGACGTAGGTTTCGATTTGTCAAACTGAACCACTTCAAAATCCCTCGTGTCATTTGCATTTCTTCTTTTTTTTTTTTTCGTTTGTGCTTGCATTTTACGAGTAATTAATTTAGTTGAATGAAACAAGTTCACACTTATAATTACATACATACATGTTACATATGGACAATCGAAGAAGTGGGTATACGTTTCTTATACTCATTTCACCCCCCTCTCCCTATTAATTATTTCGTATCGATAGACTCTTGAATCTTTTTCAGTACATTAGCTCTGTAACAACCGCGTCTTTACTATTTAGAATTTAATAATATTTAATTATTATTAGTTTTAGTCTTAGATTAGAAATTTCGTAGTTAGGATAAATCCGTGTCTAAACTATCAATTCCGAGCCCATATTCGTGTTCTACTCGGAAAATTAAGTGGGTTGAGCCTCACCTCTATTATTGGGCCTTTGTAATCCTTCACCCACCAAAATTGAACCCAGTTACTCTTACTCACCTTCATTTTTTTAGCAAGAATCACATTTCATCTCTCTCCCTAAAATCCTAAAACACCATTGTTGAGTCTCAAACTCTCAAACACTAAACCTCTCATAACTCTTTCATTTCTCACTCAATTTTCTTGATTCTTCATGCTTTCTTCCTCTTTTCTTTTCCTCTTTCTGTTAAGGTAAGAAAGATCCATGTTTGCATAGCTTTAAAATCCTATCTTTTTCTTAAAAGCTTGAATTCAACTCAAGTTTATATTTTTGTATCTAGGAGGAGACCTTGAGGACCCGGATAGGGTCTACTTCTTGATTGAAGAAGAAGAAGAAGAAGAATAAGAAGAAGAAGAAGAAGAAGAAGAAGAAGAAGAAGAAGAAGAAGAAGAAGAAGAAGAAGAAGAAGAAGAAGAAGAAGAAGAGTGAAGAGATATATCAAGGTAACGTAGACGGGTTACTCGGTGTCACATCTTATGTGTTTATGTCTTTAGGATAGATTTTCACATGTGATATGAGTTAATTATATTATACTAGCATGATTATGTGTTTACTTCTCATTTATATGTTGGATTTCAACTCATATGTTTAACTTGTGCAAGTTCATGTTAGTGTTGTTGAGTTTTCCTCACATATGCTTAAACTAGTGGTAATTGGTGTTGATAATGTTGAACTTGCCTTCTTATTGTTTAATCTTATGTTTAGTATCATAAATGATGATTCCATGATACTTTAAATTATTATATGTAATGATTTGGTACTCATGTATTGCATTTAATGTGGTTTGATGATGATTAATGTTAGTGAGAATGATTGGGTAAAATTGGATTGGAGTTGTTGTTGATTCATGGGGTTTTCGTGTGATGTGTACCCTAGCCGGGTAGCCGGCCTTCGCCCCCATGACCGGCTGGGAGTTCCCTGCTTCATAATTGTTAAGTTTTTGGTGATTTTGAGTAGTGCGTGTCCCAGCCAGGTAGCCTGTCGCCGCCACCCCCACCGGCTAGAACCCCATGTTTTTAATTGTTGAGTTTTTTACATGCGCGTGCCCCAGCCGGGTAGCCAGCGGCCGCCCCACCGGCTGGGAGTCCCCCCTACAGTTTTCAAAGTTGGTTTTTGGTATGTAAAAGGTGCCCCACCCGAGCACTCGGCCGCCGGCCACCCCAACCAGCTGGAAGCCCCTGCTTTGTTGTTGTTGTTGTGTGTTTGTATGGTGCCCAACCTGGTACGCGGCCGCTTGTCTCCTTGACCGGCTGAGACCCCCTGTACTCTTTTTCTTCTTTTCTTTCACTTGTCTTCACATGTAATGATTTGTATGGTTTGTTTATCTTATAAACCTATGCAGTGACATTTAATAATCATGTTTAGACTATTTAATGTTTCACATGCTTTTCCCATATACTTAGCGACGGTTTCCAAATGTTACCTCTTTTTAGTCGTTTATGCCTTAAATAATGGATTGAGTCTTCTCTATTGGATGTTTTGAACTCACACTTCCCGGTTGCACCACTTTATTCTTTAGACTTGATGTCGGAGCGAGGGAGCTACAACCTTGATGCTTGTTGCATTTGTTTAGTGGGGATATGACGACGTTATTAAATAGGAGGCAAACGCAATGCGTTGATTGATCCGACCATCAAGTGTTGTATACTTGTGCTCTTTCCGCCTGTTTCGCGTAGTTTAGCCGAATTTGGGTTACTCGACGTCCTTTCAATTGATCGAGTCATGGATGCGAAATGTTCATTGCATGTCGAATCGGGTACACGTTTTGTCCCGAGAGTCTGGCCAAGTTTAGACTAGGACCGTATTTTTATCGTTGGAACACCCGCAAATGTACCCTATTTTTATAAGTAAAATATTTTATGGATACTTTTCAGCGAAATTTAGTTTTTGTTTAGAATTAAATTTATCGTGTCGAATTTAGAATTTCCGAGTTCGTATTTGGATTTTACACGAGATTTCAAGTGAATCGCGTCTTAAGACGTCTTTGACTTTTCTTGACTTTTCCACTTACACATCTCATACTCCCTCTTAACCTAATTCATTCCACACAACTCAACTCTTACTTCATCACTAAGAAACCAACCAAAACCTTGCCTCCATTTTTGATCCGTCTTATAATCGTCATAACTCTTTCGTTTCTCGCTCAAATTCACGTAAGTTCGTCTTATTCTTCCCCTTTCATCTTCCTCTATCTGTTTTGGTAATAAAATTACCGTCTTTCTCGCTTTTCAATTTATCCGTCTTTCTCAAAAGTGAATTATATTCATCTTTTATTATCTAATTGTAGGTGGAGACTGGGAAGACTTAGAAATCGTTTGAAGACACGTAAAGGTAACGGTGAAGGGTTACTCGATATCATTTACGTGTTTTCAGGTGTTTTCTATGTTAGAAATCGTATTTAGAATATGGTTAGTAATCTTAGGAATTGTATTGTTGATGATGGTTGTTGTTAGTAGATAATTGATATGAGAATTGATGATTTGTGATGATATATGATATTTGTGTTACGCATTTGTGAAATTGTGAAACTTGTGTGATCCGTGCCTGCCCGAACAGGACGTGGGCAGCGTTCCCTAGACGCTGGCAGCGTCGTGGGACGCTGGCAGCGTGGTCTGGCACTGGCAGCGTTACTCGCTGCCGACTGCAGTTTTCCTACACTGACCCCTTTTCGTAAAATGATCATATCTCCTTCGTTACTTGCTTGTTTTGGGCTTGTGACATCTCGTTGGAACCGTAAGAGGATAAGATATCATCTCCATTTGGAATTTCTGCATTTAAATGTCTAGAACTCTAGTTATGACCGTTTGAAATGGACCCTTATTTTAGTTGGTTTCCAAACAACGTTGTTTTGGAGAGGGGATCTATGTTTCTTATTTATTATGCTTCATAAACTTGTTCTAATGCTTATGTATCATGTATTGATTCATTTTTATCATAGTTAAGTTTATAAAATTCCCTATTCTCATGTTTTTGTGACGGTTTTTGCTATGTCCCACTTTGAGTCGGTTTTTACAAAGGTTACGGTTTGAGCACTATTTTGTTATGTGCTTTGTACTCTCATTCCCTTGGATACCTCCACGTTTATAAGGCTGGAATGTCGGAACAAGGATGTATCCTACTGCTTAATTACATGTGTTAGTGGGCATACGATGACGTTGTTGGGAGGCGAACGCTTTGCGTTGATCGACCCGGCCGTCAAATGTTGTGTACTTGCGAGGTGGTGTTATTTGCATGTAGCGTACCGCTTGTTATGTGGCTTGAGCTCTTTTCCGCCTCTTTCGTGAATTATATCGACCGAATTTGGGGTACTCGGCGTCTTTGATTGACCGAGTCTTGGATGCGAAATGTCATCGCTTGTCGAATCGGAAAATGGTTATTCCAAGAGTCTGGCCAGGTTTAGACTAGGAACCGTATTATTATCGTCGTCCTACCAAGAGGAAATTAGTCCACATATACGAAATGTGATCGTGTATACGTTCAGGGAAATGCTTATCTCGTGAATGCCTGTTAATCATACTTGCCATGTACACAGTGCTACTGCGTTTCATTTACCGTGAGAGAGGTCGTCAATGTATTGTTATGTGTAGATGGATGATTACATGATTGATTATTCATGATCATACCATAACTTGGCATGGTTTGTTTGTCGAGTCTCAATCTTATCAAACTTATACCGCTAACGGTGAGATGTAAGCCCTAGTGAGCGTATTCGGTTGCCTAAGAGTGTCTTCCCCGAGTATTTGTATAACATGATGGATTCGGATTTGTATTCCATATGCTCTTATCATTAAATAACGAATTGCCTATCTATTCTTATCGTAATTCACATGTATATCTATATATGCATGCATCTACTTTTGTATTTCCTTTTATGTACGTATAATGTGTTATGGCTGGTAGAACCCGGAGTTACTCCCCACTGACTGTGGCGTTCATGTTTTTCATGGATGAACAGGTTGCTTGATTTGGATGGCTTTTTGCTTGGTATTTTGGGTTCGGGTGTGAGCTAGCGGGCGTTGTCCCTGGATGAAACACCTCTAGACGTTTATTAGCTAGTTTGCTAATCACTTTGATATTGATAACATTTTGAGAGATTTCGTCTCTTTGTGGGCATGCCATACTTTAGTTTGTAATATCGTGACACTCTCGTTATACTTCTTCTTGCATTGATAAACGGTTTTTAAAATACCGTATTTCCGCAGTTTACTTCACATGCTTGTATGTTTTATATTTCCGCATTCGCGAGGGTAGTCACAGTTGGTATCAGAGCTTTATCGCTCCCGACGCACACACGTGAACCCTAAACTTAAATCACTTGACCTTGAAAAAATCAATGAGAGATGGGTAGACTTAAGGACCTAAGGTGGTAGTCTTTGGTGTACTTGATGTTTGTTAGGTTCTAACTTGTTTGTTGATTGTGTTGAGTGATGTTATGGTTATTTATATCTACCGTCTTAAGGTGGATCATATGTTACCTAGAAGAAGTATCCTCAACCGAAGATTGAAGATTGACAAGCCTAATTGAGGTGTATTTCTTCCTCATCGATGATTTCTCTCGTCCTTATTGTATCATGCTCTCTTCCTTCTATCTAAGTGCTTCTTTATCATCTAACTTCTTTTCCCCTTGGAAATTACTCTTGTTACTTTCCTCCTCCTTATCAATTTGTACCCTCAACTTCCTTATGTGACCTTTTGTGGACACCATACCCTTTTGTTAGTGGCATATTGTACTTGGTCGGAAAAATTTTAGACTTGGTGGAATGTTAGTGTTGGTTAGAATGAATTTGGGATTTGAGGTAAATGGTGTAGATCTAATTTCACCCTATATTAATGATTGGTTGTATCTCTGTGGAGAGGTGGTAAGATAAGTTTGATGATTTTAATGCTTGATGCTTGCCATGACTAATGTGTGGATAGTTCATGGTATTTGATGGTGTAAGGTTGAATGAGTTGGCTATGACTTCTTAACTCATTAGTAATTTAGTCTTTTGGACTAGAAGTTTAGCGTGTTTGAAGACCATGCTTTATGATAGGTCTAATTGGTGTGAAATAATAGTTGTGAATGCTATCTTGAGGTGCGAAATTAGGGGGCTTTTTTTTTTGAAGGATTAAGGAGTACTTTGTGGTTTTTATTGTGGTGTGTTTGTGAGTATAGGCTTGGTGGAAAAGCATTTGGCTATAGTTCTTGGATTTAAAGATATGATCTTATCTTATGGTATCAGAGACTCGTTTGAAGTAGTAAGGTTTCGTTGTAAGTTGAACCATATTACTTGAGGATTATAGATATGAGCGAGATTCGATGATGTGAGCTATGATGGACATACCTTGGGACGTTAAAGATGATGTTTGACTTGAGGTTGTAATTTGTTAATAATGAACTCGTGGGCTATATGAGTGAAAATGACCGAGTATAAGGGAGTATTTGTTAGTCTTTCAGTTAAAGAAACCTTTGAGGTTGTGTTGAATATTTGAGCTAAAGGAATGTTACTATGCTTGAGTTGCAATTCCGCATTTGGGAATCCGTGTGATATGAAAGGATGGATGAATTGGGTTGTAGTCGATTTGTCAAATTCAGTTGTACCTTACTTTGATGATTGTACGTGGTACGATGGTCCCTTGTAAGAGACCTTTGTAGAGGAATAATTAAGATGTTTTAGTATCGCCCTGAGTTTGAAAGGAGAATTTTGTGGTTTAAACCTTAAACATTTACTCGTGCCATTATCCCTTTTTCCTTTCCATTCTTGAATGTTTTTGTCAAGATTGATCTTTAAGAAATCGCATGCTCGTATCTTATTTCTTACTCGGATATATTCATACCTCTACTATCTGCTTTGTCTCATTCTTGACCTCGTTATTTTCTGCGCTCCTCTCTTCTAATCTCGTGCCTTATTTATTCTTGTGTTCTCCTTGAGATTCCTTATCGTTTCCTATCTCGTTGCTCCTGCATCTTTTCTCTAATGGATTGGGTATTCCATTTGTAAGGCTCAGAGAATAAGTGTAATGTATTTTGGAGTTCTTAGGTTAGAATATGTGTTTTTGGATTGAGCAAATTTCAGGTTGTATTTGATCATGGAAAATAGGACTTAAGCTGGAGGATGAATTCTAATAGTGATAATGTATCCTCTCTTAGTGGTTTTAGATTTGGAGCTTGGTATTGTAGTGCTATTTTGAGAATTGAGTTGATCATGATAATAGTTCGTTGTTGTTGGGTATTATAACGGTTGCTTGGTATGTCATTTGGGATTTAGATGTCTCTAATTGGTGGATTCTAAAAGAGACTTTGCTTTAGGGAAATTGAGCCGGTACCCAAAGTTTGAGGAGTATTGTCATAAATGAAAATCGATTCATTTTGAGTTTTAGATGAATTAGATGATTTGAATGGTTGTCTAATTGCCAAGTAAGGGGTCATTCGTGGTTTGGAATTAGTAATTCTCTTTTATTCTTAAGGAATCATAGTTTGAGATTGAGAAATGTTCGTTGCAAGCTTGGATAGTGAGTCCTCAGTTGTTATGGATTATAGAGTTAGAATGGTGAGCCCATTTATCTTGGGGATTAGTAACCACCATAGTTTGCTAATGTGACTATTTATATTTGAGGTTTCGAGCGTAGTAATGATCGAATTAAGGATGTTATAGCGTATTAAAGAATCCTTATAACCAATAATGGATTGTGGTTTTTCCCTTGTCGTGAGACTTTGGATGAGGCTAGTTGAATCTTAGATAATTATGTTTGTTGCTTTGATTGTGTTTTGACTTTCGAAGATGAGAAAGTTCATTGCAAATTTAGGATAATGAGTTTGAAGTAAATTGAATCAAGGGAATGTCATGGTAAGTCTCCTTTACCTTGTGGATTGTTAGTTTTGGAGTCTACCGTGCCGAAGGACTTCAGTAGATACTAAATGGATCTGAATAATTAGGTTATTGGCTTGAAATCTCGTGAATATGGAATATTTTTGTAGGAATTCTGATGATTGAAATTGTTGAGTTGCAAATTGGGTAAATTGCATTCTCTTGAAGATTTGGTTTATTAGTAGAGTTAGTAATGTCGAATTCTGGTAGATCTTCCTGCCGACTTTATCTTGATCTTCCTATCCCAAAGAGTTCGATTTGTTTCGTTTTTGCGTGTTTTGTATATATTTTGTTACCCTGAATTGTGTGTGAATTGTGCGAGTCGCTCTATGTACGTGTAATGTCCTGTTATTTTATTTTATCTTTGATGAAACCTTCAAATTTCCTTATCGTATTTCTAATTTAACTTTTCAAAGTAGTCTATAGATGGACTTTGTATCCTCTTTTTGGAGAAAATAGATTCTTTCGCTGTTATATTTGGATTTTGTGTTTGGTTGGGTGTTTAGACCTGTTATTGGAGACGTCTGGTGACTAGTCCTACACTTACTAACACTTGTTTTGATTTTTGATTTCACTTTTTCGACATTGATTTGATTTTTGATTGCTAGAGTTCTCGTTTGCGACGGGCACTCTTGTGATTCGTAAATAAAGTTTCGCACTTATGAAAAATTTCCTTAAACCGTTTTCGAAAAGGACATCATTTCATAAATGTTTTCCCTTATAAAAGTTTTCGTATTAATTTTGAAAACCGATTCTTGTCCCTGATACTTTTGTTTTCTACTCTCAAGTTTCCAGGACGAAACTTTTTAAAAGGTGGGGTGATTGTAACACCCGCAAATGTACCCTATTTTTATAAATAAAATATTTTACGGATACTTTTCAGCGAAATTTAGGTTTTGTTTAGAATTAAATTTATCGTGTCGAATTTAGAATTTCCGAGTTCGTATTTGGATTTTACGCGAGATTTCAAGTGAATCCCGTCTTAAGACGTCTTTGACTTTTCTTGACTTTTCCACTTACACATCTCATACTCCCTCTTAACCTAATTCATTCCACACAACTCAACTCTTACTTCATCACTAAGAAACCAACCAAAACCTTGCCTCCATTTTTGATCCGTCTTATAATCGTCATAACTCTTTCGTTTCTCGCTCAGATTCACGTAAGTTCGTCTTATTCTTCCCCTCTCATCTTCCTCTATCCGTTTTGGTAATAAATTTACCGTCTTTCTCGCTTTTCAATTTATCCGTCTTTCTCAAAGGTGAATTATATTCATCTTTTATTATCTAATTGTAGGTGGAGACTAAGAAGACTTAGAAATCGTTTGAAGACGCGTAAAGGTAACGGTGAAGGGTTACTCGATATCATTTACGTGTTTTCATGTGTTTTGTATGTTAGAAATCGTATTTAGAATATGGCTAGTAATCTTAGGAATTGTATTGTTGATGATGGTTGTTGTTAGTTGATAATTGATATGAGAATTGATGATTTATGATGATATATGATATTTGTGTTAAGCCTTTGTGAAATTGTGAAACTTGTGTGATCCATGCCTGCCCGAACAGGACGCTGGCAGCGTTCCCTGGACGCTGGCAGCGTCGTCCGGCGCTGGCAGCGTTAATCGCTGCCGACTGCAGTTTTCCTACACTGACCCCTTTTCGTAAAATGATCATATCTCCTTCGTTACTTGCTTGTTTTGCGCTTGTGACATCCCGTTGGAACCGTAAGAGGATAAGCTATCACCTCCGTTTGGAATTTCTGCATTTGGATGTCTAGAACTCTAGTTATGACCGTTTGAAATGGACCCTTGTTTTAGTTGGTTTCCAAACAACGTTGTTTTGGAGAGGGGATCTATGTTTCTTATTTATTATGCTTCATAAACTTGTTCTAATGCTTATGTATCATGTATTGATTCATGTTTATCATATTTAAACTTATATGATTCCCTATTCTCATGTTTGTGACGGTTTTTGGTATGTTCCCACTTTGAGTCGGTTTTTACAAATGATACGGTTTGAGCACTATTTTGTCTTGTGCTTGGTACTCTCATTTCCTTGGCTACCTTCCCGTTCGTAAGGCTGGAATGTCGGAACGGAGAGGTATCCTACTGCTTAATTGCATGTGTAGTGGGCATACGACGACGTTGTTGGGAGTTGAACGCCTTGCGTTGATCGACCCGGCCGTCAAATGTTGGTGTACTTGCGAGGTGGTGTTATTTGCATGTAGCGTACCGCTTGGTATGAGGCTTGTGCTCTTTTCACGAATCTTTCATGAATTATCGACCCCGAAGTTGGGGGGTAGTTACTCGGCGTCAATGATTGACCCCCCCGAGTCTTGGCTTGCGAAATGTAATGCGGTCGAATCGGAAAATGGTTTATTCCGAGAGCTCTGGCCCAGGTTTAGACTAGGAGGATTGAGATCGCGTGCTACCAGGAGGAAATATTGCTAAATCTACGAAATGTCATCGTGTCTGCGTGCAGGGAAATGCTTATCTTAGTGGATGGGCCGGTTAAGCAGTAAGGGCTATGTACACGGTGCTAGTGCGTTTCATTTACCGTGAGAGATGTCGTCTTTGTGTCGTTGTGTTTGGATGCGTGATTACATGATTGATTATTCATGATCATTGCATGAATTGGCATGGTTTGTTTGTCGAGTCTCAATCTTATCAAACTTATACCGCTAACGGTGAGATGCAAGCCCTAGTGAGCGTATTCGGTTGCCTAAGAGTGTCTTCCCCGAGTCTTTGTATAACATGATGGATTCGGATTTGTATTCCATATTCTCTTATCATTATATATTGAATTGCCTATCTATCCTTATCGTATTTCACATGTATATTTATATATGCATGCTTCTACTTTTGTATTTCCTTCTATGTACGTTTAATGTGATATAGCTGGGAGAATCCGGAGTTACTCCCCACTGACTGTGGCATTCATGTTTTTCATGGATGAACAGGTTGC
>JAIUZE010074906.1:0-55207 GCA_022085475.1 Heliosperma pusillum
GACAACTTTAAAAAGTCAAGAAAAAGTCAAAGACGATTTAAAAGTCAAGAAAAGTCAAAGACGACCAAAAACGGTCTTTTCATGAAATCTCTCAAAAATTCCTATATTAAAAACTTAAGTTCTACTGAAAAGTATCCATAAGCTATTGCTTAAGCAAATTGGGTACTTTTCGGGTTGTTACATAATATTTTATGGATGATTACTTTTTATCATAATATGCTAAAAAAGGAAATAGGAAAAGTATTGTGAATAGACGAAAATAAAAATGAAGAATTTTATTGAGAATAGGAGGGACTATTAAAATAAGCACAAATTCTCATTTGTGACGGACATTTTTCGTCACAAGCTTGTGACGGAGCAAATGTGACCACTTTTATGCAAAATGTAATAATTATATGACTGGTAATATTTTATGGATGATTACTTTTTATCATAATATGGTCACATTTAGTCCGTCACAAGCTCACAAGAAAGACGAACTGATAACTAAGCACATAGGTGAGGTGAAGAGGCAAGGTCACGTGGGTGGCACAAATTTTACTATTGTAGGAATAGTGTTAGGGGGTATCCTCTCTTTTTAATAGTTAAAGTCGTCACAAGCTTGTGACGGAGCAAATGTGACCACTTTTATGCAAAATGTAACAATTATATGACTGGTAATATTTTATGGATGATTACTTTTTATCATAATATGGTCACATTTAGTCCGTCACAAGCTCACAAGAAAGACGAACTGATAACTAAGCACATAGGTGAGGTGAAGAGGCAAGGTCACGTGGGTGACACAAATTTTACTATTGTAGGAATAGTGTTAGGGGGTATCCTCTCTTTTTAATAGTTAAAGAGCAAATGTGACCACTTTTATGCAAAATGTAACAATTATATAACTGGTAATATTTTATGGATGATTACTTTTTATCATAATATGGTCACATTTAGTCCGTCACAAGCTCACAAGAAAGACGAACTGATAACTAAACACATAGGTGAGGTGAAGAGGCAAGGTCACGTGGGTGGCACAAATTTTACTATTGTAGGAATAGTGTTAGGGGGTATCCTCTCTTTTTAATAGTTAAAGATTAAAGATTTATGTAATACTTTTTCTCTTTTGAATTTTTTTCGTCAAATATATTATGACATGACAGTAAGTGTAAATATTTTTAGTTTATAATCAAATACGAGTATTTTTTTATTCTCCAACTTATTACGGTTAAAGTTCGAAAATTTAACATCCCAAAAGCAAATGGGGTGAAAATAGATGTAGGGAGGGAGTAATATTTATTATAATTATTAGCATGACCTTAAACTTGTATTCGGTCTTTTTTTCCGTTAAGTAGCTAATGTCGTTGATTGCACTTTGAATTTATCTACATAATAACCCTATGTTTTAAAAAGAATTACTCCGTATAAGATAATCCTTCCTCAAAACACGCATGTTTAGAAACATACTCACTAAATTAATCATTTGTTTTCTCCAATCCAATCGATTGCACAAAAAAAGTCTAATTCCACCCATTGGATGACCGAAGCACATAACATCTCATTTCTTTTGCTCCTACATAGGTCTTTACTTTGAATTTAGAGGATCATGTTAGGTATATTTCGATATCAAAAGAGTATCAATTCAGGAATGCTAATGTTCTTTTATTAAAAACTAGTTATGATGCCCGTGAAAATCACGGGACTTTTTTTGTACGTGGTATTTGTGGTGGCAATCGTAGGTACCATTCTTAATTAGCTTGAATAATTCACTGTGTATTAGTGCTAAACATTTAAAGCAACGTCGATGTGAAGTGCATAAGCTTATATTAATGATCGTGAAGCAGAAATTTAGTATTTTACTTGTATGTATACGATATCGTACATAAAAAAGGGAAAAAAAAACTCCTTAGGAAGCTCAATCATAGACCATAGTCAATCTCGAATATAGATTTTTAAGATTTTTTTATACCATTTTTATTGACAGTAACACTAAATTAGACTCATTCATTATTACATCAAAGAAATAAAGAAATTAGAATAAATCCACAAAAGTATATAGTACTCCCTCTTATTCGGGATAACTTTCCCCATTCAAGAATGGACCAAAAATTAAGGGTGGATAATTAAATAAGGTAAAATATTGTGGTGGGGTGAGGTGATTGGAGCAGTAAGTGGATTGTACATCTGATGTACTACCACAAATAATGTAGTTTTTGAGCTTCACAATAAAGTTTTTGAGTATAATATTTAAAAATTATGAATTTTAATATAAAGTTTTTGAGTTTATTAATTTGAACATTAAGCTCAAAAAAAACTACAATAAAACTCAAAATACATCACATATAAGATTTAAAATGTAATTTATAAACTTTAAAAAGCTCGAAAAAAATGCATAAAAACTCAAATTCATACTAGTCTGAGGTAGTACATCCGATGTATAATCTTTTTTCTCTGATTGGAAAGAGGGAATGTATTGTGGGGTGAAGTGATTAAAATAATTATTGTTGTGGGGTAAGGTGATTAAAATAAGATAAAGTATGGGTATTGTGGGGTATTGTTGTGGGGCAATGTGATTAAAATAAGTATAAAAGTTTACCAAAAAAGGAAAGGGGAAGGTATTGTGAATAGATGAAAATGGAAAGGGGAATGTTATTGTGAATAGGAGGGAGTAACTTCTAAGAAAAAATAGTGTAGTTGTTGTCACTTACCATTTTTTATACGTGGATATGAAAGTCTGTGTTGTCCTTCTAAAATGCAAATCAAATAATCCAAATGTACATATTTATTATTATACCAAAACAAAACAAATAAGCATTAAATACAAAAATGAGATAATGAGATGACGACTGCACAAGACAAAAACTAAAAAAACTAATAGCGTAAAAAAAAACTATAAATATACTACGTACTTGTCAATTGTTGGCATGAGACACAAGTTATCATCCAATGATAGAAAGAAAAGTTGAATTTGGAGTGTATTGATAAATATAAAAAATGTGTTGTAAATAAGGAATTGTAAAATAAGTTAGGTTAAAGGGATATGAAAAAAGTGTTTAATTGCAAAGTAATAATAATGGAGTGAAAACAATTTAGTAAACAAATAAAACAGTCAAAATGAGAGAGATGACGAAGCTTGAACTTCCTTATAGTTATTTATAAGACGATAATTACAAAGAGTTGGTAATGAAGATGTAATAATAGGTATCAATTGAGATATTTAATTTCAATTTTTTTATTGTGTCAAAGTATACAAAAATGCAAGAGAAAGTGAAAGTGCAACATTATATAAGTTTCTCATTATTTTTTATTAATTATAGAGGTTATGTGGCAAGAAAATGAGAGGTGACACGTGTCACTTCAAAGGAGGCTCAACAAGCCTTTTTATATTATTGTAAGATATCAATACAAAGTATAAGTTAATGTTGAAAATCTTTATTACATAAAAGTACAAATAGTTTAGTTTAAAAAAATTAACATAAAAATTAAAGTAAATAAACGATCAAATCTAACTATTTAAAAAAAACATTATATAACATTTGGATCAAACTTTAAACATATATTAATGTGATAATTTAGCTTGCTGAAATTTTTGATAATTCATTGTATGTGATTAGCATATGATTGAAAATTTGAAATAATGCCTTAATATATCATTTATATATATTTATGTCATTTTGATTACTGCCCTAAATTTTCGGATTATAAATATATAATATTAAATTAAATTACTCCATAACTAGATTTGACGAGACATCAGATTGAGGCGTTGTTTGGTAATTAGTAGATTGATAAATTTTTAGCATATTGGGGACATTTAGCATGTTTGACTCGTTAATATAGTATTTATGATGTTTGGTAAATAACAAATTGAAATAGTAAAATGAACTCCAATCTACTGTTTTAAAATAGTAGAATAGAAAAGTAATTCAAAGGGGGGTTGTGCACTGCTAATTGAAGAGTAGTTAGTCTACTCCCGTCTCCCTCTAAACAATCAGCGTTGATCATTCTCTATTCTCTACCGCCACATTCTCTCTCACCCAAGGTACATTTCCCTCTCCTCCTCCTCCTCCTCCTCCTCCTCCTCCTCCTCATTTAACATTTACTTTTTTTTACAATTAATTTTATCTACTACTTATCCTTGCGCTCACATTTTCTGATACCCATTTGTTAGGGTTTCTAAGGTTTCCCTTCCCACCTCATTATATTTTATTATTTATCCCTTCCGTCTCAATCATTTCTTTACTTGTTAGCCGTCTATGAGCTCATTGGGGATGTCGTAATGGCGGTACTTGTGACTAGTGATCAAGGTTGTTAGGTTGTTATATTCTCTGTACTCCCTAGTAATTAAATGACCTACACCTCCAATCCACCTTCATACTCGTCCTATTTGCCCTATTTTGGAAGCAATTTAGATTCTCAGAGGTCTGTGGTAGTAATAATCCTTCCGTTATCAAAGCCCGTGTTTTGACCTTGGACAACAACGTCGGATGTTTATCATCACCAATGCTAGGAATTAATTTGGAAAAACATGTTACAATAGTTCATGTTCAATAATCTTACGACTTTATATGTGTTACCGAGCCTCTGCCCTATCTGCCTCATTTAATTGTGCTGTTAATTCAAAGTATGAAATTGATGCTTTAATCTTGGTTCTGATATTGTATCTTAAAAAGATCCTTCATCAGTACCTTAACGACTTTAACGAGGCTCTCACAGTAGGGGGGATAAGGGGTTAGCTACCTTTCCTTTTGGAATAACACAGGCTTTTTCCATGGTAATGTCTTTGTTAGTCAAAGTTAGCTCTTAAATTAAGGCTGATCTCTGATCTGTGATTCAAGTGTAGAATGGTCACCATATGGAAGCATAATTGTAATGTAAAAGAGAAACGAGAGACTAGTCGTTCATTTTTTTTATATAAATGCACTCTGCCATCATCATCCTTGAAATTAGGTTATTTACCAACTCGTAGATATTGAAAGTTGATGCGAGACCTTATTTTTGTCCAATGCTTTATATGATGCGTGCATTTCGGTGTAGGATAAGATAAAACTTTAATTTTGTACATAACTCTTATCCTTCTGTACAATAATTTTATGGCATGAGATTTGTTAAGTAGACTCTGGTATACGTGTCAGACACAACCAATAAAGTGCATATCCGACACTCGACACTCCATGACTCAAATTTTGAGACATATAGACCATATCCCAAAGAAGGAAAAAAAAACTAATTAAAACATGAATTTTTGAGAGTTCAAAATAGAATGGAGAGATATTTCATACATATGGCTGATTATCGTATAAAATCATGTTAGGAAGAATTACTCCCACGGCAATAGGAAATAATACCTATCAAAGTACGTAAATGCAAAAGAGAAGACGCTACAAATTACGTAGAAATCCCTTCTCAATCAGGGGAAAACCACGTCCCTACTTAGCAAACCAATTAACTAGTAAGATATACAATACTCTGGATTATAAGCACCAGCACCAGAAGACCAACAAGTGTATATATAGTCAATGGTGTCTCACTACATCAAAGAACTCTCAAATGTACCTATTGATGATGACCCCAGTATGGTGTCACTGGATGATTGTCATAGCCTGAACCGCCTAGAGCTTGACCACCTTTGAGTAATCAGATCAAACCACCTTTTGTGTTTGTCACTCTTGGTCAATTTGTAGCTGTCTCTTACTCTCTTTTGAGGATGTCGAACAGACTAAATTTCTCTCAAATAAGTGCCCTCAACAAACAAATGATCTCACCCTTTTTATTCAATTGGTATTTGCACACCAATTGCTACTGACCTGCTCTTACACAGTTTGGCTTACGGCTACATGAGGCTTGGCTCACTACAATACAAGTCCTTTTAATTGTTGTCAATACAAAAGTTCCCATGACTTACACCATTGTAAAGCACACTAGCATTTCCAATAACATTGGAATCACCAAGTTGGATGTTGGGCCTTCCAACTTGAACCTTAATTTCAATTTGGTCATTGTGAGGATTACCAGGTTGGACTTTCCGTAGACCATCCAGACACCCATCTCCTCCTGTACTTTTGTCATGCAAGACTTTGCATCCCTCTCAGCTAGCAGAATGGTCGGATTGCTATGTGTGGAGCAAAATCTCATACGCATATCCCGATTGTCATTTCCGACACGAGTATGACCCCAAAACTGTAGTCGAAATATTATAGGGCGTGAAATGCATGCCTGGATTTCGTTGTGGCTACTGGTCTTGTTTCTCTGCAATTATTCTTTTTAGTACTTTGTCGAAGGTTTGTTACAAGCTACGCTATCATCCTCAGCTTGTATCAATGGCAACAAATGTGGATGCAGAGCAGCAGTCAATGATCAGCGAGAGTTCTGCAGAAATGATGCAAATTGATCCAAAAAGAGCACGATTTCCATTCTGCGTTGTTTGGACACCGCTTCCTGTTCTTTCATGGTTGATTCCTTTCATTGGCCATATTGGTATATGTAGAGAAGATGGCGTCATTTTAGACTTTGCCGGACCAAACTTTGTTTGTGTAGACAACTTTGCCTTCGGCTCAGCAACACGATATCTGCAAATAGATGAAAAGGTATGTACATGTTGTCAGTCGTATACTTTTTCCTACTATCTTCCCCTTCTTATCCTCTCTCCAGTAATGTGTTGCCTACTGCGTAGCTTGTATTCCCCGTGTCTCTTCCATTTGATTACCTTTGCTTTTGGATCAATTTTGTATGCATGTCAAGTGGTAGACGACTTCATAATGTGTAGTTATAGTGTAATAATAGCAGGGTCCATCAGTCATTTGGAGGCAAAATAATCTTTTCACCCTCGAAAACTTTTTTAAATAAGAAACCTAACAAATTGCGAAGACGAGCCAATAAGAAATATGTAGTCGTAAACAAATATTGTCAGAGGAGTACTGATTTTAACTTGTCTTCAGCTATGCCGTGCAATTACGTTCATGGCTTCTCGTAGGAACGGGGAACAACAAAATTCTTGTGGATCTGAAGAGGAGATTTTGAGTTGGGATGATGGACTTCATAAAAGCCTGCTGGAATTCCAACACCGTTCTTACAGTTTGTTGACCTGCAATTGCCACTCTTTTGTCGCAAACAATCTAAACCGCCTAGGTTTTGGTGGCGGCAGATGGAATGTGGTGAGCCTCGCTGTGCTGATACTTCTGAAGGGCCGATGGGTAGACAGAGGTTCCATGGTGAAATCTTACCTGCCCTTCGCTATTGTATTTCCTCTGGGTCTTTTCCTTGGAGGTTGGACTTTCCTGCAATTCTGGGCCATGCTTCTTGTTCTCCTGGTTGGTTGGTTTATCTTTGGCTCCTATTGTTTCAAGGGTTTGATCCAGCTATGAATCTAAAATTTTAAAACCCGAGTCGTAATTCGTAAATATCTGTATTATTGTGTTGGATTTGTGTTTTATATTTATTCGACCAAATTCGACTTATTAGTAATGTAATCTTTTTGTTAAAAAGAAATGTGTTTTCTGGTAGATCCGATTGATAACACTCGCATTTAATTGGATTTACTACATTTGTAAATGCCACAATCTTTGTGAAAGAGCAAATTAAAATGGCTATAATTGCTGCGGTCATACATTCCCACATATGGCTATGAAAGAGCAAATTAAAATGGCTATAATTTACTACATTTGTAAATGCCATAATTTTTTTTTATTTGGTACGAACAAATGTTTTGAAGTTGCCGCGGTCATACATTCCCACATATGTGTTTAACGAGTTAATATGCAGTGGAAATTATACATATGAGATACTACCTCATACTAATAAGAATTTTGAATTTATATATATTTATTTTTCGATCATTTTAAAATTTTACAAGTCATATTTTAAATCATATATATGATGTTTTCTTTTAGCTTAATGTTTAAATGAATAAACTCAAAAAGTTTATAATAAAACTCAAATTTTTTTATATATAACTCGAAAACTTTATTATAAAGCTCGAAAACTACACTATATATGCTGGTAGTACATTAGATGTATAATCACATACTGACTATTTTGTTAGTTAGCTCCTAAATTATCGACACATGGATGGAGAAAGTCGAGAGATTAATTTGATAAATCAAAGCTAAATGGAGGACCAAGTTAATTGAAATTCAACGAACAATTGGTCTTTACAAAGTTCCTTTGTAGACGTTACATTGAGCACTTAGTATAGAGATACTTCTCCTTGATGCCAAACAAATGAAAATACACACTTGAGTCTTAAACCCTAAAAAAGCACCTAGCCTTTGTTTGAAGGCTAAGGGATTGGATTCCTGAACCCCGGAATCGTCGTGGAACTACGAATGCTAACCCTAGAACAAAACTACTGCTTTACACAAACCCAAGTAAACTGTTATCTGTAATCTTACTAATGAAAACTATGCTTCAGGTAGCTATGATTTTGACCTACCTATTAAAATTACACTTGAGATTGAGTTTCCCCGTCTTTTTCTCTAGCTCATTTTGTTGATGTTACAATTATCGACATTTGTAATCAATTGTGTAGAATTGTTTGGTTAGCTGACATAGTTGATGTAGAGAAAGAACAAACAGCTTGAACTGATAGTCGCTTCAGAACATTTGGACAAGGGTCTCGCCCAAATTTGCTGTTTGTAATGGCCACTGCACAACTTCGCTTTCCTATGCACCTCTGTAGGAAACACAGAAAAAATCACTCGTATGAGGAAAATGGGTAATACATAGGGATATCAATGGGCCAGGTTCAGACAGCATAGGATGGGGATTTACTTGAATCTGATCAGACCCGTCATCTATCTCACTTGAGTTATTGGGGGTTTTTAATTCATACATTTGGATCGAGTTTAGTGGCTTCTTTGCGAGTTTAGGCGAAAAATACAATCGCATCTCTATAGTATCATACTTAAAAGAAAGGAAAAGGAAAAGGGAGCAGTGATTTTGCACCTTTTGTAGGACAGAATATGAGGTGGGAGCATGACAAGTTCCTTGCTCGAACCTGCCACAAGTTCCAAGAGGAGTTCCAAAGCTTGCAAATGAGATGGAAGAGATGTACTGATAGGGTGCACAACGTAAGCGAAGTTTGGGTGTGGTGCGGTATTCTTGTGTGCTGCCATAGCTTTCAGCAGTCTCAATCTGCCAGCTCTTGATGTTTGGATGATACTCCGAGATTTGAGAACAGACAGTGCTCAATGATCTTTTCACTACAGAAATTTTGGTTGGATCTCCGCCTATTTCCTCAAATACAACAAGCAGATTGTTCGTAGGTTTTAACCATGATCGTGGCACATGGTACCTGGGCCCAAAAAAAGTAGGCAATTTCGTTAACTAGATCACTTTACAATCACAATTACAATCACCACACTTAACCATATGGTCGAACAATAAAATTACCATCAGATATGCTGAGGCGTGCAAAAAAAAAATAAGGTGAGAATTCTCATATGAGATGGTCTCACAATAAGATTATCATGAGATTGACCTGTGTTTCAATCTTTTTTTTTTCTTTTTATGTAGAGAAGGAGGAGTAACCAACTTACCATCTTTGAGATGGCTTGCCACATCCAACTTGGCACTTAGGAGGTTGAAATCTCCCAGAATAGCTGCATCCATTGCATTCTCCTTGGGCAATTGTTGTCCAATATCTACCAATACTTAACCCATTTATCCAAACCTGACCCTTTCCCATGCTGTGCATGTCCACAGCTAGTGGCTCATTTCCTTCTGGTGCATCAAAGTTAGCCTGCAATTTTCCAAGTAGCCAAGAATGAAAATAGATACTCCCTCCGTTCCGATCATTTGTTTACCATTTCCATTTTAGGATATCTCATTCATTTGTTTACCTTTCTATATTAGGTTGGTTTTCTACGAGTAATTTGATCTCCCAATGGGACTATTGTCCACTTGTCATCCACTAAGTACAACCACAAATGGTCCCCTACACTTTTCTTAATCTTTGTGCCAAAAGCAACGGTAAACAAATGACCGGGACGGAGGGGTAGTTCCTAACAGCTTGTTTTTGGGTAAGTTCGTCTCAGTAAAATGGTGATGAGCATTTATGGTTATGGGTAAGTTTTCAAATTGAAATTCATAAGCCCACCAACAACGCTATTGCAAGAATATTTGACATAAATTCCAGTAATTTCCTAATACCTTATGCCACATTAGTGGTTGCCCTTTTTGTATGGCTATTTTACTGTCCATCCAGTCCACCATGGATATACCGTTTGGTGATGCAAGATTCATTGATTCCCCCTTCAGACCAACCTGTAAGAAAGAAGCTTACGTTATGCAAGAATTTCTTTTGTTAAAGAAACAAATAGTAGAATCTAGTAACTGGTTTAACATATGCTCACCTGATAAGTCCATCTCTCCCAAGACAAGTCCAGTTTGCCTTTATCAAGACCTTCCAGTACCACTGGACCCAAAATTCCTGTGTTCCATGTCTCAAAATGTCCTCCCACGTTCTTCAGGAATCAAATATAGAAATATTGTGAGAAAGAAATAAACAAAGATAGTCAGTACAAATGCAGAAATGCAGAAAGCTGGGGAACTGCTTACTGGTAAACCAACTGCTATACTCAGTAGCGCAAGTTTGTTTGTTCCTGGCTGTAGATTCACTTTTTTGCGAAAGGTGAATCTTCTCGACTTTCGATCCCCAAAGGCAGATCCTGTAAGTAGTTATTACTCATTGGATCAGAAATTAAATAATTCGTATAGAAAAGGGTGCAAAATACTCGTGAGTCATAGTATCTTATACTCCCTTTGTCTCACCCATTTGTTTACATATCTCTGTTTTGGCTCACCTCAACCGATGATGATGTTTCCATTTCCTATTTAGTCAAGTTTTTTTGGTAAAAAAAACTTCTCTACCCTGAATTTTTTTCTGAATTGTAGCCATGTGTCAAATGCACCCACCATTATTGAAATTTAATTTACGCATTATTAGTTACCATTAACCCCTTGCATGCGCTTGCAAAAAAAAAAAACTGATCAGAAAAAGAAAGGTAAAAAAGAAAGGATCAGACACTCAGACTAAGGGAGTACCAATGAGCTGCCCGTTTATAAAGACATGAACAGCATGCCCTGTAGATTGCACGACGAGCGTGGGTTGTTCCCCACCATGGAGGGAAGAGTCTGATGGATTAACATCCACACTGTAGAAGCACCATGGAAAACCAAGTCACTTATACAATCATACTGAGATCTAGGTGATGATTCTGATTTGAAAAACATTCTCTGAAGGCATACTAAATATATGAACACTACTAGTACGAGACTGTCTCAAGGCGAGGCCAGGTCTTATTACGCATAATTTGACGAGAAATATCAAACATTAATTTGTATTGGTATTGGTCTGACAGCATACAATACCTTGGGGTCTTATAAAAACGAAAAAACGTAATCAGACGATGCTTACCTAGTTTTGTACCAAAGATAGTCTGTACTATCCCTAGTGACATTTATTTGCTCCAGCAAACCAAAAGCGGAGATAGTAGAGGCTGTAGAGCCATCATCAACAGCTGATACATCTTCATTATAACTTTCCCATGAATATATTTTGGCGTTGCTTGGCATCATTTCCATATGTGATGTTTGCTCCCCCACCTTTTATCATAATCAACAGAATAGTCAACCCATCAAATTTCAGAATAGAGTTAAATAATTTCATTGGCTAACTTCAGCCTTTAAATATGATGCAAGGAGCCTCCAGAAACATACTTTAGCAGTGTTGAATGCGACATTTTTGCAGTCAGGTAGGATGCTGATGGACCAAGGGGGCAAGTTATAGTGCTTATTATTGAACATAACTTTCACACCAGACTCGGTTTCATAATTTGACAGAAAGGCAGCGCAACTTCCCTTCTCTGGATAGAATACATGGGCCTAAAATTAAGACGGAGATTCAAGTTAGTCAGTGATGCCATAAGTGAATGATGTCCAAGAAGTCTGAGGTAGATAGTGTATCAGGAGATGGAATACCTGCTGTTTGGGCCCCAATTCAGTAACAATAGGATCAGCTGCAACTAAAGCAGGCTCACATAGCTTAATAGCTTTGTGAAACTCTTTCAAGTGACCGTATTTTGCTTGCCTTATCAAGCCTGTGTGCAGGAATTCAAAAAATTAGTTAAAATTGTTCCCCGTCTTTCACTGCAACTCAGTGGTGCATAACTCTCCTCAATCCTTCGATTCCTATGTTAATAAACTTCATTAGGATTATCTAACACATACCATATTTTTAGCTTAAACTGAAGTGTGTAAGTGTTTGACCTATGTCTAAGTGTTTTACTTATGTCCAATTGTTGAGTGTCAAACACAAGAACATGAAAAAAAATAAGAGTTGCAGTAACACGTAAAAGCATTTTGATTTTACCGTATTCATCAATAGGAGCATCATAATCATAGCTGGTAGTTATGAATGGACCCCCTGCAGTTCGTCCAAAGTTTGTCCCACCATGGTACTGTTTCACACGGTAGATGTTAAAAGCATAAACTCCAAAAAGATAAGGCAGAAGGAGCTGCACTGTGCTAGAAACGTACCATGTAGTAGTTCACCAAGGATCCTCCTGTCTGTATGAATCGTGCAACTGCAAAAGCCAGATCTTGTACTGGTCTTTGTGAGCTGGACTTACCAAACTCACTGAACCTGCTCAGATTTATCACTTCTAGTGAGTGACTCCTAAAATTTATAAGCTTGGAAGTGGCGTGATGACATAAAAAATGTACATGGAAAGAACATTACCAGCCACTCCAAGCCTCTGTCCACAGTTTTGGCTTATATGGTCTATTGGGCGTAAATTGATGACAGTAGAAGCCATTGCAGGTGTTGATCTGTCCTCAAAAACAATGCATGAAACCTTACCATAAGAATTTTGAAAATATTTTTTCCTTTATACTAAAAAAGTAATTCCACCATGCTCAGTATAAATCAGTATGTTTTGCAGCGATATAAACTAGAATACAAATGGCTGTAAATTAAAATGGCAAATGGGCGTCCCATAGTCTCCCATTTCGTCTAATGGGCTATGTTACTCAGACTCATTCTCCAAGTATCCAATAGAGGTGAGTGTCTTAAGTGTCGAACACAGCTATTTTTTATTAAAAAATCACATATTTCTAGTTAAAATGAAGAGCTTAAGTGTCAATACTCATGTCCGAATATCAAGTGTTGGCATGGGATTATGAGAACGTGAGGTAATACGACAAGTCAGAGTAACATATTGATGGGTCACTTGGAAAAGCCTCTAGAATTGCAAGGGAAAGAGACTGTGTTTCCGGGTCCGCTTGGAGTAGAAATCCCTTGAGTCATGATTATAATTATGATGAATGCAACTAGAATATAGATGCTTAATTAAACCAAGAATGGTATCCACGATGTCAGAAGACCCTTACCAGTGGATCAGGAGTTGATACGTCCTTGCACATAGTCCACGGAACACCTGTCTGCATACTGACTGCCATCTTTGCAGCCCAGCTCATATAATTATATCCCTCTTGGCCAAGATGTGTTCGTAGATTCCCATACTCATTTTCAATCTTGCATAAGGGATCCAAAACCATAGTTTAGGTACGCTCAATACTCTTAAAAAGTACATAGTAGCTTCTTTTAAAGCACAATTTACACACATAGTCAGTCACATTTGAGGGATAGATGCATTTTATAGAGTCTGGGATCTTGAAATTACCAGAAAGGTAATGATTTTCGTGCAGTTTGCCTCAGGCTAAAATAATAAAACAATGTAAATTTTGTACTCGTATATATTATAATAATAAAAATCAGAACTTTAAAAGGACCCATAAAGAAAACTTTCTGGATTTGCTGTTTTCTACTCTCCGGAGAATTTATGGGAATGGTTCTGGGTTCTGACCTGAGACAGAATAATCGGTCCTCCCTGAGACTGGTATAGATTATGACTCTTCAGCAAGGTCACTATCTTCTCAGTGAATCCTTGCATTGCTCTCTGTACATATTTTAAACAATTTTCTAAAAGTTAAATCTTTGTACAACTAGCAAATTAGCATACAAGATCCACATTTCGGAAGGAAACTATTCAAAATCAGACTAGCAGACCTTGAAGGGTTCATTGTCAGTTCTGAAGCTGATTCCTGGAACATACTTGAGCCATACAGGAAACCCACTACAAAATCACAACACAAAAACTACATCACAATGAAAAATTCTCCCTTTTTGTCGGTCATTTATTTATCTTTTTCATTCGACTATATTAATCATAGTTAACAATGAAAAAAAAAAAGCAAGGAAAGAGAGAAAGTGAAGTACCCAAAATTCCACTCAGCACAAACATAAGGTCCAAGTCTAAGGTGAGCATATAAGCCAGCTTTATGAACAATCTTTAAGAATCTAACAAGATCATATCTTCCTTCAAAATTATACTGAAAAGACATACACATAAACACAAAACACAGTACACAGTACACATATAGATCCAAATTAGCACTCAAAATAATAATAATAAGTGGTCAAATCACATTATTATTTATTATAAACAAAAAAAATAGTTACATTGCCAGGAGAAGGCTCATGAACATTCCAAAAGACATAGGTGTCAATTGCATCAAGACCTCCTTCTTTTGCCTTCATTATCAGATCTTCCCACATCTACATAACATATACTCATAAAATACCCACAAGAAAGTTTATTAATTAATTAAAAAAAGAAAAGAGAGAGAGAGTAGCACCGACAGTAAAAAGAGGAAAATGTAATATACCTGAGGAGTACTTCTGGGATAATGAATAGAACCAGAAATGATAATTCTTCTTTGGCCATCAATTAAAAGAGACTTTCTATCATAACTCACACTACATTGCATCAACTCCACATTTAAGAATAACAACACCACCCAAATCAACAACAACAACAACAACATAGATTTCATGGTTTTAATTCTCTTTTTAAAAATGTAGAGAGAAAGAATCTAGGAGGTTGTTGTGGTGGTTGTTGTTGCTGCTGTTGTTGCGTGGTTTAGTTTGGGTGTGAATGTGAGTAGAGAGACTCTAACTCAGCTCTGCTCATTCACTCACTCTCACACTCTCACTCCTTCACTTTTCACACTCACTCACTCTCTCTCTTTCTTACTTGTGTCTTGGGAGCCGTGACTATATATATATACACACGGCAAGCTACGTAGCAGTTAGGGGTGAGCAAAACCGGGTACCCGATACGGTTTTAAAAACCGTATCGGGTATCCGGTTTTTCTAAGGCCAAAAATTAATACCCGGGTACCCAGTTTCCGTATACCCGGTTAAACCGGGTACCCAAAAACCGTATACCCGAATCCGATTTAATTAATAATGGTCAAAACTCAAAATTGAATATCACAAAATTAGTTACGGCCCATTACTAGGATGCTCATATAATCTAATAGGCCTATTATTACGAAACAGAACTACTTGAAAATTTAGTTTTAAGATGCCAAAATGAAAACTTTCATCGTTTCATATAAAACTTTGACACTCACAAAGTAGTTACATACATTGCAAGTTCACATCCAAAGATTGACCTACAAAGTTTCACACAAGTATTACATATCAAACCAAAAGTTTCACGTACAACTTATTTTTTGTTATTTTTAATTAAACCGTGTCAAATACCGTATACCCGGTTTTGATTTTCCTCGACCCGGACCCGATACGGTTTTTAAAAAACCGTATCGTATACCCGGAAATTCGTATCGTGTACCCGGAAATCCGTGTAATTAAAACCGTATACCGTATTGTATCCGTATATTAAAACCGTATCGTATATTTTTGCTCAACCCTACGTAGCACGGACACTCCTCCTAACTAGCCGTCCCGTGTCGGACACACAGACACACAGACACCTATAAATAAGGAACGAGGGGTTGAAAGACTAAAAGAGATTAATTAGAAGATGAGTTGGGTGGGAAATGAGAATAAATTATAGTCAAAGTCAAATTTTACCTTCAATTATTTATATTTAATATCAAATACCAATATAAAAATAAAATCGTATGTTATTTATAATTATAAAATACATATTTTATTAAATTTGAATGTCGTGTCCCGTGTCCTAAATTTCACGAGATACCGTATCACGTGTTCGTGTCCGTGACCGTGTTCGTTTTCGTGCTACCTAGACGGCAAGTACTCATTTGAAGCGGATATATCCGTCGTAAGCTTAAAACGGGTGAAATATACGTATGTCGAAAATATTTGAAAAAAAATAATGGCTAAAGTAAAATAGTCTGTCTTATATGTCATGTGTGGTGATATTTAATTAGTTTAAAACTTAAAATGAATACACAGTTCGTTATTCCTAAGACGAAATTATTAGATACAAGAGTCAAATTCTTTTGTTAATTGTTACTCATTTATCTTGAAAAATATAGAGTAATATTATAGATTGTTGTATACAAGTATCATATAATGGTTTTATTTGAACATTTGGGTTTATTTATTCAATAATTCTTACTCCCTCCTATTCCATCTATTCTTCCCTATTTTCTATTTGGTCTATTCATGTTTTCTTCCCTATTTCCATTTTTGGAGGTGGTTTGTGTGGTCCATATTTAATTGCATGTGGGCTATAGTGTTTTGTGTGGTCCAAATTCATTTCTTTAATTCTAGAGCTTAAATGAAAAGGGAAGAATACATAGAATATGAGAGAGTATTAAATATGGACATATCCGTCTTTATTGAATACGGGTCAGATATTCTCTTATAAAGATGACAAGTGGGCATTCATTTACTTTCTCACTTGTCGTTTCACTTGACTTCTTATAAGAGGGAATCCAACCTTTACTCAATGAAGACGAATATGCCCGTCTTCGTAAGACCGACTGTTATTTATTTGGGTTTGGTTCCTTTATTTATTGTACCGTGTACACGTTCTATACAACTTTGCAATGTCACAAATGGCGTATAAATATCTAAAAAATCACAAATTCTCATTTGTGATGGATTGACCCGTCGCAAGCTTGCGACGGGTCAAATCCCCCTCACAAAGTGCAAGTGGGGGTGCAAGTGGGTGGGAAATGGAGCCCCCACTTGCACTTTCTGAGAGAAAGATAACCCGTCTTAAGCTCACAAGCAAGACTTGCTGCTAAAAAAATATGGAAAAGAAGAAGGTGGAGGAGAGAAAAAACAAGGAAGCACGTAAGTCTGACAAAAAGATAAAGAGAAGCATTAAATGTGGGGCAGTTTGGCAATCTGAGAGGTGGAGTTGCATAAACGAAGCAGCAGCGTTTAATTGTTTAAAGAATGATCTGAGCAGTCAAAAGTGAGATTTGGACTTGGGTTTTGTTTCGTAATTGCTAGGATTTCGCACTTTATATGGACTATTTACAAACACAAATTCTTATTTAAGACGGAGGTACCCGTCTTAAGCTTAAGACGGATACCATATTCTCTCAACAAATACCCATTAAGGGTGAGTGGAGAGCACATGGGGGGTGCCCACCTTGTCCCCTCTACCCATTTCCTCTCACAAAATACCCGTTGCAAGATCCGACCCATCTTAAGCAAGACCTACGGATTTACAAATATACATTTAACTACTTAGACTACAAATACGGAGTCGACGTACTCTTTGAGTATCACATTTTATTTGGTCAAACTAACAAATTGGTAAAAAGGTGATTGATGTTTCTTAAATTGTAAGACCATCTTCGAGTAGAGGTCACATCAACTAAGTCACGATTCGATTTACCCTTAATCTCACTTTATTTATCTTGATCTACTTTCACCCTCCTAAGCAAAAGGTCACGATTTAAGTTATCAATCCAAGCATTGTCTACTTCACAACATTTCTAATCATTTCCTACATTCTCTACCTCACTTCTCTTTCTTACTTTTACAATTATTTTTCCTAACAATTATTGTTTTTTTATTGCTCAACCAATAAAAAATGCAAACATAAAATGTCACAAGGTGGTCAAGTTTGCTAAAAAATGGTCGCAAATTGACATTTTGATGGAGATGGTCACAAATTAACCATCAAAGGTCACCATTATACTTGCTTAATTATGTAATTAGCATGACCAAGCAATGTCATGACCTAGCAATTGACCTTACGAGGACATGATCTAAAGTGTTGTTTTAGTTGTATATTTTGACTTCTTTACTTTCTATTTTGCACTCATTACTTCTCATTGTACACCATAAACAAAAACAAAAAAACCCCAAAAATCACGTAGTACAACAACACACACCAACCCACCATCACCATCACCGGCGAACCCAAAATTTTCTATACAGGGTAGTGAAAGTTCTATAACATTTCCCGTATGAAGAAAAACACAGACGATCATAATTTATTTGTATTAATAACTTCTTTTTTCAATTTGAAAAAAAAAGAATTGTTTTCGCGCTTATTGTTTTGAAATTATTTATTGCGCCTCAGCCCTAAATCCTAGTAACTTAACACTTCTTGCGACCGTTTATATACGTGAACAACTCGTATATTATTAAGAGTTTCTAATAAATAAAAGTGCCACAACTTGTAGTTTATAATAAATACAATACTAGTTTGAAAGTCTGTGCGATGCACGAATTAATAAACTTGATTATTTAACAAAAAAGTTATAAATATATATTGTTAGATAGGTATTTCAAAATTCATTTTTTAAAAAATGAATAAGTCTAGTATGAGTAAGTCTCACCTCATATAACCTTATATTTTGAATGTATCAAATAGTTTTTAAGTTTGAGTTTTTTTGAAGTATACATTATAGATGTAATGTTAGTGTCAAATCTTCATTATCCTTAACTTGTACTTCGTAATTTCTAGTGGCTCATTTGGCAAACAAAAACATACGAATATGAAATTATTTCGTTCTTTATAATTCAAAAGTTAAATGAATCATAATATTTTATAATATAAGGTATCGTTTGGTTGCCATAGGGGAATTAAATTTCCATGATTTTAAAAAACACATGAATTGACGGTTTTCCTTCTAATGACCGGCGAATTTGAAGCACTTTCGTATGAATTGAAAGAAAAGGCTATGAGCAGTTAGTGCACTTGTCTTTGTTGCCAGGTATGAGAGTATAAAAGAAATTTAAATGTTGACTGATAAACATTTATTATAGTTATACCAAAAGTCTCACTAAAATAAGTAAGTATTGGTCTTTGAAATGAATAAATTAGTTTTCTAGTTATATGCAACTATTGGTCTTTGAAATAAGTAAGTATTTTCCATTAATCTAATTGTTTGAATTTTTTTTTTCCTAACACGACTTTTACTATGAAATGGAGGGAATAATAAAATGTATAAATAAATGTAAAATGTTTTCTTTAGTGCAATTTCGATTAATGGTTAAAAATTATGATGCATTTTAGTTTAGCTCAAATGTTATGAGGAATAATAATTACCTATATCTATCTATAAATATAATAAAAAGACAATCTAAAGCACCAAAACTCACAATTCCCCCTTCTCAGAACATTTTACCAAGCCATGTCATCAATCATCTAAAAAACTAAAAAATAAAAAATTTAAAGAAATTTAATACATTAAAGATAAATGAGAGTACAACAAACATTAAAATTTGGGCTTCTAATGTAAAGTAAGCAATAATTAAATTTTAAAAAATAATAAATTTTGATTTTTGGGGTATGATTGTTAGAAAAAGTTATACGATAAATAACAATCTCATTTCATCACTCTAAATTTTGTGTTATTTATAAATGGTACCCTCTCTTTTGATATATACCCCTCGATTTAAATTAGGTGGATACAAAAGAGAGTTTAAAAAACATGTTTTTAACATATTTTTTCATATAACGTCTTCAGATATAATAGCCTAAAAAAATTAATATCGTACTATAGAGTATTCCATGTAAACTTTTATGAAATCACGTTATCTAGCAATACAAATAAAATGCATTACAATTAGGAAAAAAAATATAAGAAAAAAAAACACGCGGCATGACAAGTGAGAAACAAACAGAATTAATAAAAAGACAAAAAAGAGTTATTGAGGTGAAAAAGAAAGTAAAAAAAAAATAGATCGAGAGAATCAAATACATCGAGCATCGCATACATTTTTTTAAGAAAAATAATAAATAAAAATACATGACATACCTCATCACCAATCCGACATGCGCCTCCGATCCTAGTGACCAACTTATCACATGCCTCTCTCGCCCACTAGACGCACCCTTCTCAACGGTAAGTTTTTCATGCTGCCTCCTACACAACCACCGCTAACTAAAGCTACTAAAAATATAAAACAAATACTAAAAAAAGGGAAAAAAAACAATAGTTTGATCATAATTTAATAATATTATATTACTTTTAGTTAGTTTAATTTTATTTTTAAATTAGAATTTAGTTTGTTGGGTAAAATCCGTGTCTAATTTATCGAATCTGAGCTCATATTTGGGTTCTACTCGGAATTTCATGTGGGTGAGACTTCCAATCTTGTATTGGGCTCTTCTATGTTTCCACTCACTCAACTTAGCCCAAATATCAACCATTTACACTCTAAAATCTCATCACACTATTCTTCTACATCCTCGCCAAACCAAAACCCCAACCTCTCTCTCACCATTGTTGAGGCTTAAACCCTTCAAGCTTCAAACTACCACAACTCACTCAATTCTCACACAAATCTCTTAATTTTTAGCTCTTTCTTTCTTTTTTCTTCTTCTCCTTCTAGTAAGATAATAAAAGTCTTATCTTGCTCACTTTCATTTCTCCATCTTTTTCCAAGATGAAATTGTTCATCTTGTATGTCGAATTTTGTAGATGGAGACCTTCAAGACCCCGACAAGGACTACTACTTGATAGAGGAAGAGCTAGAAGAAGAGTGAAGACGCAAAGAGGTAATGATGAAGGGTTACTCGATATCATTATGTGTTTTATGTGTCAATTGTAGTATTTATTAGTGAAAGATTAGTTCTTTGTGTTAGTCTCATATGAATATGTGTTAATTGTTCATTCATATGTATAAATTCATCTCATATACTTATTTTTTACTAATCTTATGCTAAGTTACATTTATGATGTTAATTATATCTACTTATCATTGTTGAACTTAAGTTGGGTAATAAATGTTACATTTCGCTACCTTAATTGATCTTATGCAATGATTGTTATGATTAGAATGCATTTAATGTGGTTTGTTGATGATAAATGTTGTTTGGAATAAAGGTATCAGAGAATTTGGAGTAATTGTTGTTGATGTTGAGTGTTGTTTTCGGGCGTGTTGTCCCAGGCTGCCCACAGGCTGCTGGTCACCCAACCGGCTGGGAGCCGCTGTAGTGAAATTGGACAAGTTGGGTGGATTTTCGAGCAGTGTAAGTCCCAGCCGGCCGCCGGTCCCCCCAACCGGCTGGGCACCCCTGTATATTTTGGTTGTTGTTTGATGGTCTGCGTGCCCCAGTCGGACGCCTGGCTACCATCCCCACCGGCTGGGAGTCCTTCTCTTCCCCTTTTCTTCACTTTTTCTAATTTACCTGCGACCCCCAACCGGGTAGCCGGCCACCGGTCACACCCACCGGCCGGGAGTCCCTGTGTCATTATTGTTGTTGATTCGAAGTTGTCGTGGTGCCAGCCGGGTACCCGGCAGCCGGTCCCCCTGACCGGCTGGGACCCCATGTGACAACCCTCGCGAATGCGGAAAGATAAAACATACAAGCATGTGAATTTTATAGCGGAAATATGAAGTTTTAAAAACTTTTATACATGCAAGGAAAGAATACGAGGAGTGTCATATATTACAAACTAAAGTACGAATTATACTACATCAAGAGACGAAGTCTCTCTAAAAGGTTAACATGTAAAAGTGATCTTACAAAATAGATGGGGTATTTTCGAAATAGATGGGGTATTTTCGAAATAGATGGGGTATTTTCGAAATAGATTTAGCAACTAGCTAAACAACGTCTAGAGGTGTTTCATCCCGGGACAACGCCCGCTAGCTCACACCGAACCCAAAATAGCATAAGCAAAAAGCCATCCATGCAAGCAACCTGTTCATTCATGAAAAACATGAACGCCACAATCAGTGGGGAGTAACTCCGGGTTCTCCCAGCCATATCACATCAAACGTACATATAAGGAAATACAAAAGTAAAATCATGCATATATAGATATCCATGTGAGTTGCGATAAGAATAGATAGGCAATTCGATAGATAATGATAAGAACATAAGAAGCACAAATCCGAATCCATCATGATATTCAAAGACTCGGGAAAGACACTCTTAGGCAATCGAATACGCTCACTAGGGCTTGCATCTCCCCGTTAGCGGTATAAGATTGATAAGATTGAGACTCGACAGACAAACCAGTCAAGTCATGCGATGATTACACAAATCCAACATATTATCATTCATTCACGAACCAAGACCTTGACGGTGTCAGTCATGCAATGACCATGAATACAATCATGAAATCACGCATTCAAAGACAACGACACAACGACGACAAATCTCACGGTAAATGAAACGCACTAGCATCGTGTACATGGCAAGTATGATTAATAGGCATCCACGGGATCACATTTCCCTGAACTCATACGCGATGCTTACATTTCGCCTATGTAGACTAATTTCCTCCTGGTAGCACGACGATAATAATACGGTACTAGCCTAAACCTGGCCAGGATCTCGGAATATAACGTTTTCCGATTCGACGTGCGATAAAACGTTTCGCACCCAAGACTCGGTCTTACACTAGACGCCGAGTACCCCAAATCCGGTAGATCAATTCACGAAAGAGGCGGAAAACGAGCTCAAGCCTCATAACATGCGGTACGCTACATGCAAATAACACCACCTCGCAAGTATACAACATTTGACGGCCGGGGCGATCAACGCATAGCGTTCAACTCCCAACAACGTCGTCGTATGCCCACTAACACATGCATTTAAGCAGTAGGATACCTCTCCGTTCCGACGTTCCAGCCTTACGAACGGGAAGGTAGCCAAGGGAATGAGAATACAAAGCACAATACAAAATAGTGCTCAAACCGACTAATTTGTAAAAACCGACTCAAAGTGGGAACATATCGAAAACCGTCACAAAACATGTGATACATGCGAAAGAGATATCATATATCCAAAACATGAATATTATAATACATTACGTAAAATTATATGATAAACCGATCATGCGAACTAATATAAATTACGAGTTTTTGAAGTTGAAGGAAAAATATACAGCTGTGTTCCAGGCCGGGCTGGAGACCGGCAGCCGGTGGGCCGGCTCAGAACACAGGCAAAAACTCAAAAACAGAGGAAAGGGGTCTGGGCCGGTCAGTCGACCGGCGGCCGGTCGACCGGCTCAGGCAATCATACCAAATCAAAACTTCAATACTGATGTGTTCCAGGCCGGTGGGTTGACCGGTGGCCGGTTGGCCGGCCTGGAGCACCACTTCATACAAATTCTCAATTTCCAAAGGAGTTTCTGATGTGTTCCCAGCCGGTGGTCAGACCGGCGGCCGGTCGACCGGCTGGGATCACTTCTTCACCCGAGAGCTTCCAAAGATCAACCAATTCATTTCAAAACTCAATTATAATTCCAATAATCATCAACAATCAACATATATCATCAATAATCATCATATAACATCATTCATTAATCATAGCATGGTATCTAAACTTCCTAATCGTATTCTAATACGATTTCTAGCATATAAACATGTAAAACACGTAAGTAATACCGAGTAACCCTTCACCGTTACCTTTGAGCGTCTCTAATGATCGTCAAGCTCCTCTTCTATAAGGAAATAGTCTTTGTCGGGATCTTGGAGGTCGCCACCTACAATTAGATCGCAAAAAGATGAATAAAGTTCATCTTGAGAAAGACGGGAAATTTGAAAAGCGAGAAAGACGATGGTTTTAATGTCAATACGGATAGAGGAAGGTACAGGATGAAGAATAAGACGAACTTACGTAAATTCTATCGAGTAACGAAGAAACTACGCCAATTCTAAGCTTGAATTCAAAGAGGGAAGTTGCTTAAGGAAGAAGAAAGAAAATGTGTTTGATTTTTGATGTTGAAATGAAGTATTAGGTTAAGGAATGAGTTGTGTGAGATGTGTAGGAAAAGTCAAAGACGATTTCCAAAGTCCAGAAAAGTCAAACTAGACTTAAGACGGCTTTTTCATGAAATCTCGCAGAAATTCCAAATACGAACTCGGAAATTTTAAATTCGACTCGGAACTTAAAATTATAATTTAAAACTTAAAATTACTGAAAAGATTTCGTAAAATATTTCTACTAGAAAAATAGGGTACATTTCCGGGTGTTACAATCACCCAACCTTTTAAAAAGTTTCGTCCTCGAAACGTGAGGAAAAAAAAATTTACCCTTACGCGAAAGACTCGGATATTTAAGACGCATAGAAGCTTCGGTTTCCCAAGTATCTCTTCGGACATTAGCACTTCTCCACAGATTTTAACCAACGGAAACTACTCTATTATCAACTTCCATCCTTACGATCTAAGATACGGATCGGCTTCTCTTCAAAGGATAGATTCGGTTCAAGCTCGGGCAATTCAACTTGAAAGACATGGCTTGGATCACTTACATACTTTCTCAATTGAGAAACATGAAAAACATCATGAACCTTAGCCAAAATCGGCGGCAGATCTAACTTATAAGCAACAGCACCAATCTTTTCCACAATATCAAAGGGTCCAATGTATTTCGGGCTTAATTTACCCTTAACACCAAACCTTTTAACACCCTTCATAGGAGACACCTTCAAGAACACTTTATCACCCACTTCAAACTCTAACGACCTTCTTCGGATATCGGCATAAGACTTTTGACGGTCTTGAGCGGCTTTCATTCTATCACGAATGACCTTCACATTATCAATGGTTTCAACAAGAACATCGGGGCCTAAATCACGATTGTCACTCAATTGATTCCAACATATAGGACTCCGACATTTTCTTCCATAAAGAGCTTCATAAGGAGCCATCTTAATAGATGCATGATAGCTATTGTTGTAAGAAAACTCCACCAACGGTAAACTCTTTTCCCAGCTAGACTGAAAGTCAAGAGCACAAGCCCTAAGCAAGTCTTCTAAAGTCTGAATAGTCCTCTCAGTCTGACCATCCGTAGCGGCATGAAATGCAGTACTCATCAGCAACTTACTACCCATGGCTTCTTGTAAAGCTTTCCAAAATCTCGAACAGAATCTCGGATCTCGGTCGGATATAATCTCCATAGGAACACCATGGTATCTAACAATTTCATCCACATAAGCTTTTGCTAAACGATCCAAATTCCAAGTTTCTTTGATCGGAATGAATCTAGCACACTTGGTCAATCGATCAACAACAACCCAAACAGCATCTTTACCTCCAACGGTCTTCGGCAAAGCCATAACAAAATCCATCGAAATAGATTCCCACTTCCATAGCGGAATATCTAAAGGTTGTAGCAATCCACCTGGTCTCTTGTGTTCAATCTTCACTTGTTGGCAAGTCAATCATCTTCCAACATAAGACACAACATCGCCCTTCAAGTTTGGCCACCAAAATTGCAACTTCAAGTCTTTGTACATCTTATCACCACCGGGGTGAATAGAATAAGGGAAAAGATGAGCTTCATCAAGAACTCGCTTCCTCAAATTAAGAGCATTAGGAACAAATAAACGACCATGGAAACGAAGAACACCTTCACTATCAAACTTGAAATCTTTACCTTTACCTTCAAGAATCTTGGCTTGAATAGACTTGTAGGTAAGATCATCAACTTGACTTTCGCGAATTTCACGGAGAAACACAGGTTCGGCAATCATAGCACCAACATGAACAAATCCACGCTCTACAAATTCCAAACTCAATCTTCGAAACTCAGCACAAAGATCAACAGGTAATACATGCAAAGCATTCAAAGCATGAGAAGCTTTCCTACTAAGAGCATCTGCAACCACATTCGCCTTCCCTTCATGATATAATAACTAAAAATCATAGTCATTCACCAATTCCAACCATCTTCTTTGCCTCATATTCAACTCTTTTTGAGTAAATATGTACTTCAAACTCTTGTGATCGGTGAAGATACGACAATGAACTCCAATTAAATAATGTCTCCACACTTTCAAAGCATGAACAACAGCGGCCAATTCTAGATCATGAGTAGGATAGTTCACTTCATGAACTCTCAATTGCCTTGAAGCATAAGCCACCACCTTCCTATTTTGCATAAGAACACAACCTAATCCCATCTTTAGAAGCATCACAATAGACATCAAAGTCTACTCCATCTTCAGGCAAAGTCAACACCGGAGCGGTAGTTAACCTCTTCTTTAATTCTTGAAACGCATTTTCACAAGCTTCATTCCATAGGAACTTGGTTTCCTTTTTCAATAACTGAGTCATAGGTCTAGCAAGCTTAGAGAAATCTTTGACAAATCTTCGATAATAACCAGCTAAACCAAGGAAACTTCTAATCTCTCTAATATCAGTCGGACTCTTCCAATCAACAACGGCCTCAATTTTTGAAGGATCCACCATACACCCTCTTTAGAAATCACATGCCCAAGAAAGGACACTTTAGGTAACCAAAATTCACACTTAGAGAACTTAGCATACCACTTCTGACGACGTAGAACACCCAAAATAATCCTCAAATGAATAGCATGCTCATCTTCGGACTTGGAGAAAATAAGAATATCATCAATGAATACCACCACACACTTGTCAAGATACTCACTAAATGTGCGGTTCATCTGATCCATAAAGATAGCAGGAGCATTCGTCAATCCAAATGGCATTACTTTGAATTCATAATGGCCATACCTCGTACTAAAAGCGGTCTTTGGAATATCAACATCTCTAACCGGAATTTGATGATAACCAGACCTCAAATCAATCTTCGAAAAGTAGAAGCACCCTTTAATTGATCAAATAAATCTTCAATTCTCGGTAAAGGATACCTATTTTTGATTGTAATCCGATTCAATTCACGATAATCGATACACAATCTCATAGAACCATCCTTCTTCTTCACAAAAAGAACAGGAGCACCCCAAGGAGAGGCACTTGGTCGAATAAAACCTTTTTCAATCATATCATCCAACTGCTTCCTTAATTCTTTCAATTCAGACGGAGCCATACGATAAGGAGCTTTGGCAATTGGACCAGAACCAGGAACAAGATCTATAGAGAATTCAACACCACGCTCGGGAGGGATCCCGGGCAAATCTTCGGGGAATACATCGATGAACTCTCGAACAATAGGCACATCTTCAATACTTGGCAAAGAGGTATTTGAAGAAGTCACAACACACAAGAATGCTTGGTGACCTTTTCTAACCATACTTACCAACTTCAAAGCGGAAATTAAAGACACACCTTTACGGGGATGAGATCCCTTATAGGTTATTCTAACACCTAAAGGACTCTTTAAAAAGATCTTTTGATCGCGACACTCGAACCTAGCATGATACATAGCTAACCAATCGATACCTAATATAATATCAAACTCTCCTAAAGGAAACCTAAGGAGATTCGACTGGGGAAAGAGATAGAAACCCGAAATAGATATAGGTACATTTGGGAAAAAGGGTTGAAACAAGGAGAAATACCAGGAAGTAAGGATATGGGAGTATCCTCCTCGATGTAGGCTTGATGATAATTTACTAGATAGGTTGATGACACAAAAGACATAGAAGCACCAGGTATCAAATAAAAATAAGAAACGGTGTGCTCTAAGATTGAGAACATACCCGTAATAATCTCAGGATGAGCGTCGGCTTCGGCACGGCTCATGACAAAGATTGAACCCTTAGGATTAGGAGGAGGGGGCAACTTTCGATCGGGGCAATCTTCGTAACGATGACCACCCTTTTGACAAAAGAAGCAAATGTAAGGTCGGTTGTGACATGCCACACCGGGATGGAGTGGTTGTCTACAACGGTTACACTGACGACCTTGAGATGCATAAGGCCTATGAGCCACATTTGAAGTAGCTCTAGGAATAAAAGGAGAGGGATTCCTTGTATTGGCATTGGAAGAAGGATTAAACCTCCTCTTGTTAGCATAAGAATTTGAAGAAGACGGAATAAACGGCCTCTTCCCATAAGCATTCGGCCTAGGAGCATAAGAAGGAGAGGGATTATTCATTTGAGCTTCCTCTCTTATAGCCTTCATTGAATTCTCGGCCCACAAAGCATCGTCGTAGAGATCTCCAAAGGACGCGGTACCCCTTCTCACTTTACTTTGGAGAACGGCATTCAACTTATTACGATAATAGAATGCACGATCTTCATCATCACGAATAAGCCTCGGCGCAAAGTGAGCGAGTTTATTAAACTCCGTTGTAAAATCTTGAGCCGATAGGTTGCCTTGCTTAAAATCTATAAACTCCTTGAGCCTTTGTTGTTTAAGCTCCTTAGGGTAAAATCTACCCTCCACAAGAGCTTTAAAGCAAGCCCAGTTGAAGTCCTCTGCAAGAGTTGCGGTGGCACTTGTGATAGCCCACCAGTTGTCGGCTTCCCGCACTAGAAAGTGCTTTGCAATCCTCACTTTATCCTCTTCCCGGACTTGGTAAAGATCAAAATGCTTTTCCATCTCACGGAACCAGTCGGATAGCTCCGTAGGATCAGGCTCTCCACCATAAGGCACGATCTTACTCCTTGCAATTTGACCCGCCACCCATGCATAACCACCTTGTTGATTGTCCTCCCTTCTCGGGTGAACTTGGTTGGCATTAGCTAGAGCGGCATCTTGCTGATTCTTCAGCACTTGAGCAAGAGCCTCCATCATAATATTATCAGCTGAACGCGGTCTAACCATCTTCATAAGAAACAAAGACAAATTAAGTTATCCTATCAATTAGCAAAAACAAATAGACTACCAAATAAAGTCCTTACTTCTATACAACTCTCTCATTTATTATTTCAAGGTCAAGTATTTTAAGTTAGGGTTCACGTGTGTGCGTCGGGAGCGATCAAAGCTCTGATACCAACTGTGACAACCCTCGCGAATGCGGAAAGATAAAACATACAAGCATGTGAAAAGATATGCGGAAATACGGTATTTTAAAAACTTTTAAACATGCAAGAGATATATAACACGAGGTGTGTCAAAATGATACAAACTAAATACGGAATTATACAACAAAGAGACGAGGCCTCTTAAAATGTTAGCAAAGAACAAGTGTTTAACAAAAACTAGCTACTATCGTCTAGAGGTGAACTTCCAGGGACAACGCCCGCTAGCTCACACCCGAACCCCATAATATCAGATCCAAAAAGTCATCCATAGCATGCAACCTGTTCATCCATGAAAAACATGAATGCCACAGTCAGTGGGGAGTAACTCCGGGTTCTCCCAGCCATATTACATCAAACGTACACATAAGGTAATACGAAAGTAAAGCATGAAGATATATATATATATATACATGTGAGTTGCGATAAGAACTAGGATAGGCAATTTATAGATAATGATAAGATCATATCAGAAATCAAATCATAAACCATCAGTTATTCAAAGACTCGGGAAAGAACTCTCCGGCAATCGAATACGCTCATAGGGGCTGCATCTCACTTAGGCGGTATAAGATTGATAAGATTGAGACTCGACAGACAAACCAGTCAGGTCATGCGATGATCATAGTAAATACAACATATTGTCATCCATTCACGAACCAAGACAATGACGGTGTCCAATCATGCAATGACCATGAACTATATCATGAAATCACGCATTCAAGAACGACACAAGACGACAATCTCACGGTAAATGAAACGCACTAGCATCGGGTACATGGCAAGTATGATTAACGGCATCCACGGGATCACATTTCCCTGAACTCATACGCGATGCTTACATTTCGCCTATGTAGACTAATTTCCTCCTGGTAGCACGACGATAATAATACGGTACTAGTCTAAACCTGGCCAGGATCTCGGAATATAACGTTTTCCGATTCGACATGCGATAAAACGTTTCGCATCCAAGACTCGGGCTTACAATATATATGCCGAGTACCCCAAATTCGGTAGATCAATTCACGAAAGAGGCGGAAAAGAGCTCAAGCCTCATAACAAGCGGTACGCTACATGCAAATAACACCACCTCGCAAGTATACAACATTTGACGGCCGGGTCGATCAAAGCATAGCGTTCAACTCCCAACAACGTCGTCGTATGCCCACTAACACATGCAATTAAGCAGTAGGATACCTCTCCGTTCCGACATTCCAGCCTTACGAACGGGAAGGTAGCCAAGGGAATGAGAATACAAAGCACAAGACAAAATAGTGCTCAAAACGACTCATTTGTAAAAACCGACTCAAAGTGGGAACATATCGAAAACCGTCACAAAACATGTGATACATGCGAAAGAGATATCATATATCCAAAACATGAATATTATAAGACATTACGTAAAATTTTACGATAAACCGATCATGCGAACTATTATAATTCACGAGTTTTAGAAGTTAAAAGAAAATATCCAGCCGTATTCCAGGCCGGGCTGGAGACCGGCGGCCGGTTGGCCGGCTCAGAACACAGGCAAAAACTCAAAAACAGAGGAAAGGGGTCTGGGCCGGTCAGTCGACCGGCGGCCGGTCGACCGGCACAGCCAATCATACCAAACTCAAAACTTCAACACTGATGTGTTCCAGGCCGGTGGAGGGACCGGTGGCCGGTTGGCCGGCCTGGAGCACCATATCATACAAAACCCAAAATTTCCAAAGGGGTTTCTGATGTGTTCCCAGCCGGTGGTCAGACCGGCGGCCGGTCGACCGGCTGGGAGCACTTCTTCACCCGAGAGCTTCCAAAGCTCAACCAATTCATTTCAAAACTCAATTATACTTCCAATAATCATCAACAATCAACATATATCATCAATAATCATCATATAACATCATTCACTAATCATAGCATGGTATCTAAACTTCCTAATCGTATTCTCATACGATTTCTAGCATATAAACATGTAAAACACGTAAGTAATACCGAGTAACCCTTCACCGTTACCTTTGAGCGTCTCTAATGATCGTCAAGCTCCTCTTCTATAAGGAAATAGTCTTTGTCGGGATCTTGGAGGTCGCCACCTACAATTAGATCGTAAAAAGATGAATAAAGTTCATCTTGAGAAAGACGAAATGCTTAAAAAGCGAGAAAGACGATAATTTTATTATCAATACGGATAGAGGAAGGTACGGGAGGAAGAATAAGACGAACTTACGTAAATTCTATCAAGTAACGAAGAAGTTACGTCAATTCCAAGCTTGAAATCAAAGAGGGAAAATGAGATTTCTTAGAGAGGAAGGAAGTGTGTTTGATTTTGTGTTTAATGAAGAAATTAGGTTAAGGAAGGGAGTTGTGTGAGTTATGAGAGAAAAAGTCAAAGACGATTTCCAAAGTCAAGAAAGTCAAACTTGACTTAAGACGGCTTTTTCATGAAATCTCGTAGAAATTCCAAATACGAACTCGGAAATTCTAAATTCGACTCGGAACTTAAAATTATAAATTATAACTTAAAATTACTGAAACGATTTCGTAAAATATTTCTATTAGAAAAATAGGGTACATTTCCGGGTGTTACAAAGGCACTATGTGATCTTGAAGCTAGTGTAAGTGTCATGCCTTATTCTATCTGTCGTAAGCTTAACATGGGTCGTCTGAAAATGACCAATATCACCCTGCAGATGGCTGATAGATCTGTTAGGAGGCCCTTAGGTGTCTTAGAAGACGTGCCCGTTAAGGTGCGCAAGTTTTTTATTCCTGTTGACTTCATAGTCTTAGACATTGCTGAGGATACCCGTACCCAAATTATTTTGGGTAGGCCATTTTTGTGTATAGCTGGGGCCATTATAGATGTTAAACTCGGGCGTTTAACTCTAGCTGTAGGGGATGATATAGTTTCATTCAGTTTACCTGACACTTTATCTAGACCAATGATAGAGGATACTTGCTTTTCTGTTGATATCATTGATGAGTTCACTTATGAGTTTTGGCCGGATTCCTTGATAAAGGATCCGTTGGAGTCTTTGACTTTGTTAGATGAGTGTGCAGATTACTCTGATGACGATGACGCTGTGCTGAAATTGCTTGGAGCTACTGCAGGTGAGGTAGAATTGACTGACGCAGAGGAAGAACAGCTGGGATACTTGGGTCATGCCTTGTGTTCCGTCGAGGTAAAGGTTCCCGAGCGTAAGCCTCTTCCAACTCACCTTAAATATGCTTTTCTTGATACTACTGAGCAATTTCCAGTCATTGTTAGTTCCAAACTGAAAGAGGAACAGCTAACCACTTTGTTGGCTATACTCAAGAGGAACAGGAAAGCAATGGGCTATTCACTGGATGACATCAAGGGCATCAGCCATGATGTCTGTATGCACAGGATTGAGCTGGAAGAAGGTCACAAACCTTGCAGACAGGGTCAGCGGAAGCTGAACCCGAAGATGGAGGAGGTTGTGATGACCGAGGTGATGAAACTACTCGATGCAGGTATTATTTATTCAGTTGGTCACTCCAAATGGGTAAGCCCAGTTCAGGTCGTACCCAAGAAAGGAGGTACTACAGTTGTTAAAAATGAAAAGAATGAATTGATACCTACTCGACTAGTAACTGGGTGGCAGATGTGTATAGACTATAGGCAGTTAAATGCCGCCACCAAGAAAGATCATTTCCCCCTTCCTTTTATTGATCAGATGATAGAAAGGTTAGCTTCTCATGAGTTTTTCTGTTATCTGGATGGGTACTCAGGGTTCTTTCAGATCCCTATTCATCCAGATGATCATGAAAAGGCTACTTTTACTTGTCCTAAGGGTGTTTTTTCTTATCATAGAATGCCTTTTGGTTTGTGTAATGCCCCTGCTACCTTTCAGAGGTGCATGATGGGGATATTTTCTGAGTATATAGAGTCTATTATGGAAGTCTTTATGGATGACTTCAGTGTCTATGGGAATGATTTTGATACATGTTTAGCTAACCTTGATAAAGTTTTGTAGCGTTGTATCGAGGTTAATATGGTGCTAAACTGGGAAAAGTGCCATTTCATGGTCGATGAGGGAGTAGTCCTTGGGCACTTGGTTTCGAATAGGGGTATTGAGGTAGACAGAGCAAAGGTGCAAGTGATTCAGCAATTACCCCCTCCTATTAACGTTAAGGGGGTGAGGAGTTTCCTTGGTCACGCCGGTTTTTATCGCCGGTTCATCAAGGACTTCTCTAAGATTACTAAACCACTTACACAGTTGCTACTAAAAGATGCTCCTTTTGATTTTACTGATGATTGTCTTTCTGCATTTAACACTTTGAAACAGGCTTTGGTCTCTGCACCCATCATTCAGCCTCCTGATTGGACGCTGCCGTTTGAGATTATGTGCGATGCAAGCGATTACGCACTACGAGCGGTGCTCGGCCAGCGGAAAGACAAAGCTTTGAATGCTATTTACTATGCGAGCCGAACTCTGGATGAGGCGCAAGTGAAATATGCTACCATTGAGAAGGAGCTTTTAGCTGTAGTTTATGCGCTTGATAAATTTAGATCATACCTGTTGGGTTCTAAAGTTATTGTTTTTACAGATCATGCAACGCTAAAACACCTTCTGAATAAGAAGGAAGCTAAACCCAGATTGCTGAGGTGGATACTCCTTCTCCAGGAATTTGATCTGGAAATCGGGGACAAGAAAGGCGCTGAGAATGTTGTAGCGGATCATCTTTCGCGTTTGACGCGACAAGAGGGGGAGGATTCTCTTCCCATTAATGATTCGTTTGCTGATGATACTTTATGCACCGTTTATTCTATAAAATCTAAAGATGGTGTTGAACCTTGGTTTGCAGATTATGCCAATCACATTGTCAGCCAGAAGCTGCCACCTGATATGTCCTATCAGCAGCGGAAGAAATTTCTACATGATGTGCGGGATTATTTCTGGGATGATCCATACTTGTTTAAGTCATGCGCAGACGATCTCTTCAGACGGTGTGTTCCGCAGTGGGAGATCAAAGCTATCCTAGAAGGCTGCCATTATGCCCCTTGTGGAGGTCACCACGGTCCATCGCGCACCGTGGCTAAGGTATTACAGTCTGGTTTCTATTGGCCGACTCTCTTTACTGACACTAAAGTTTTTGTTGCTAGTTGTGATGCTTGCCAGCGGACAGGAAACATATCAAAGAGACATGAGATGCCCCAAAACGGCATTTTAGAGGTCGAGATTTTCGATGTCTGAGGCATTGATTATCAAGGACCATTCCCGTCGAGTCTTGGTAATAGGTATATTCTGGTAGCTGTAGATTATGTGTCTAAATGGGTAGAAGCGATTGCTACTCCCAACTGTGATGCCAAGACCGTGATTAAGCTGTTTCGTAAGACCATTTCCCCCCGTTTTGGTGTCCCTAGGGTTGTCATTAGTGATAGGGGTATGCATTTTAGGGAACAGCAGCTAACGACCTTACTGTCTAAATATGGTGTGAAACATCGTAGGGGTTTGGGGTATCACCCTCAGACTAGTGGGCAGGTTGAAGTCTCTAATAGGGAACTAAAGGAGATTTTAGGTAAGGTTGTGTCTAAATCACGGAAGGATTGGAGTACCAAACTGGATGACACATTATGGGCCTACAGGACCGCATTTAAGACACCTATCGGTGCTTCACCGTATCGATTAGTGTATGGGAAGTCCTGTCATTTACCTGTTGAGCTAGAACATAAAGCCTGGTGGGCAGTCCGCCAACTTAATTATGATGCTAACTTGTGTGGTGAGAAACGTTTGTTGCAGCTAGATGCACTAGAAGAATTCCGTCTGAATGGCTATGATAGCTCGCGTATTTACAAAGAAAAGACCAAACGTTGGCACGACAAGAGAATCATACCTCGTGAGTTCCAAGTCGGGCAGAAGGTGTTGCTATTCAATGCCCGACTGCGTTTATTCCCTGGTAAGCTGAAATCCAGGTGGAGCGGTCCGTATACAGTAACTGCCGTTACTCAGTTTGGATCCATTGAGATAGAAGACTCTGAGGGTAACCAGTTTAAGGTTAATGGGCATCATGTGAAACATTACTATGGAGCTGACAATGTCGTGGGTCGCGTCGAGGTGCTCTTCTTCGACGGAGACGAGGAGCTTGCTGATTAAAGCTCAAGGGTCGTGCGGGACCTTATAAACCTGCGTTTATCGGGAGGCAACCCGATCTATTGTTTTGTTGTACCGTATTCAAAACTTTTTAGTAGTTTATTTCTGTTTTACTGTTCAAACAATTCCAATTGCGAAAATTCTTGCTTCTCGCAGTTTTGGTGTCACTTACTCTGACATTTTTGGTTCGATCGAGTAGCATTTCCGGTCGATCGAACACTAAAGCCCCTCGATCGAGCACTCTGGTTACTCGATCGAGTACTTCTGCGAAGACACCTCTCGATCGCGCTGTTTTCCACTCGAACGAGAAGGATCCATTTCGTTTCCACTCGATCGAGTAGTGTTCTACTCGATCGAGTCCCTGGAGCACCTCCTTTCGGTTCGGTTTGGGGAAGTCGGTTATCCGCGCGTTCCTGTAAGTTTCCGACTCTCTCTAGTTTGCAATACTTTTACTTTACTTTGTATAATGGGGGCATTGTACGGTTTGGTTTGGGGAGGTTTTGCATCCATATCGTGTCTGCATTTCGCTTGTACTGCATTTTCGTATGCATTGTTAATCACTCATAAAATTTCAAAAATTTTCATGTTTATTTTTGCATTTTAGTCGAGTCGGTACAATTCTCTCCTACCCTTCATCTAGTCTCGACTTAAGCCTTGCACAGCTAATATCTCTTGCATAGTCATTTGCTTGTTAATCGATGCTGAACGAATAGACTTGACCTGACATGTTGGCAACCTACTTACATATTCTGAGGATTAGAGCTCTTAACCTGGTGACATCTATGACCAGTTCATATAGGATTGTGAGTAGTTACTCCCTCGTGTCATCGCATTGCATGTATATGAAATTTGATTCTTATTGCCTGCACGTACGGGTTCGTGGTCGGTATCACATGTTTGGAGAATGCTTGCAATTTCCCTTTTCTCATTACCCATTTAACTCCAGATTCAGCCAAAACTGCCAGTTGACCCACAATCTACATCCTAAATTTAGCCTACCTTGCGTCGAGCTAGTCTAGTGTCGGTTGTTGAGGTACTTACTTCATTTTATCAGTTTGTTTTGCATCCTTGCCACGGAGTTGGTATCTGAAGAATTTGGAAATCGAAGTTGAAATTGTTTCCGTGGAAATGTTAGCTGAATATTTTGAAATGAAAAGTAAAAAAAATAATAAAGAAAAACAAAAGAAAACGGTCTCTATTCCCATGCTTTATTCATATCATATGGGGATTCAGCAAGGGCTGGATAAGCTAACTAGTTTCGTTTCCGCTCCATCCTTTTGGTTCTAGTGAGTTGTCGGCCGAATCATGGCCGTGTACTTCATTATGAGATAAGAAGACGGATTTTTTTATTTGATTAAGATTAGGTAGCTAGCTTGACGCTTTACCTCCTATATTCATTATTGTTTTGCCCCTTCTTACCCATAACCTCACTTATCCAAATGTTGCGAGTATTCGGCGTGTGATAGCCCTTGAATGGTGGTTGTGCGTGTGTACGGTAACTGAATCTTTTATCATGTTAGTTGGCATTGCATGAACGCGACGGTCGTAGTTAGGTGAGCGACTATTTTCTCCTTCTCTCTCTTGCACATAAATTGATTACCCTTTGCTTTGCTGAGAGAAGAGTGACCCGTGAGAGTCCGACATTGATGGTCTAGCAAGGTCGACGGTTCAGTTCGTTTGCATTTGATATCATTGCTGAGTTTGACTGTTGCATTAAATTGGTTCAAGCAGGCGATTTGCAGTAGTCCGGAGTCCATTTGTTCCATTTATTTGTTCGCATCCTTTTTGCTTGAGGACAAGCAAAGGTTTGGTTTGGGGAAGTTTGATGGGTGCATTTTGTATAGACCTTTTAGGCCATATTTGCACGCATTTCCATGCTTATTTAGTAGTGTTTTACTACAAATGTCCCCCGAATAGTCTACTTTGGTTTGTTTTGTAATATTTGCAGATATGGACCAGAATGACGGAAAACTAGCTATTTTGTAGCTCCTCAAGCATGCATAAGTGAGTCGGAAAGGAATCTTGGTGTCTCGGAATGCATGAAGTCGTGTTGAAGGAATGGAAGAACGAAATCCATGAGTAAAACACTCGTTCGAGGTTTAAAAGCCTTCGATCGACTACTTTATTATTTAGAAGACCTCGATCGAGCATTGTTCTGCTCGATCAAGCTGCTGGCCTTAGAAGTTTACTCGATCGACCACTATGGTTAGTCGATCGAGTGTTCCTGTCTCACACTTTCCTCGATCGAGTACTTTAGACAGCAAATTCTGCTCGATCGAGAGGTTACATGCTGATGGGCTTCGCGAGATAGTGTGTTAAGCAATGGACGCCTTGTAATTTGTTATTTTTTTTGGTTTTACTTAAGGGAGAAAAACGAGAAGAAGAGTAGAACTTCTTACCCTAGACTTTATCTTTCACTTTTATTCTGGATCGGAATTTGAGGACTTCTTCCGACTTTCTTCTTCTTTCAATTTCAGGTATTATTGTTCTTGAATTCAATTAGCTATTTCTCTATGTCTTTTTGTTTCTTATTTATTATTGTTGTTGTTCTTCCAATTATGCGTAGCTAATTCCTTTGCTAGGATTTAGGGGAACCGTGGCTTAGGTAAGATGAGTTGATTAGTTATCTTTAGGTTTGGATGCAATCATCACATTTAATAGCTTTTTATTGTTTGAGTCGACGCATTCAATTGACTGACTTGATACCCCCTTGACCTAGATCGAGAGATTGGGAAAGGACAGATCAGTGATGAACGTTGGGATTATGCTAATGAGGGCGAGAGCTAAGTTAGTATATCTTAGGGCGAATAGCGGACCGAAAGGACCTTTTCACTACCCACAAACCTATTTATACTTTACTTTGATTTTAATCCTGACCCTAGATGCCATGGGAAACCGACGATCCTAGTTCTTCTCCTTTCTGTTATTTCGCTCTTTATTTTTCTTCCCCTTTTCTCTTGTAGTGTTAGAAAATCAATTAAACACACCCCCCAATTCCGTTACTTTGACAGACTTAGCAAGTTATAGGATTCCCTCTCCCTGTGGATTCGACACCCGACTGCCTCTTCTGCATTTTGTTGAGACCGTCAGGTTTTATCTTTGATAGGGTTGCGACAGCCGTATCAGTGGTGTGGTTGGAGAGTAAATGATTCTAATCTATTGGGAAGTGGGAAGGAAACTGGAAAAGTAATGGACATAGGAAATGCAGTATTGATGAAAGACAAATGACCATTATGCCCTTAATTTTTGACTGTGACATTTTAACTGTGTAAGTAATGAACTATTTTACCCAAATTAATGAGAAAGCTTGAAACTTGTTTTTCTAAAACTTCATGCTGCCACATCAACTATTTGAGAGTGTTCTTTAATATATATAATGATAATGACGGGGTTTCCAAAATAAACATTTTTTAATTGGATGAAACATATGAATCAAATTTGGGTTTTATATCGAACAAAGTTTGTAATAAATTTTCTTTTAAAAATAGGTTAACTGATGGATAATAAGGGTAGATTTGATAATGTTGGATGTAATTGAGTAAAAATATGACAAAAATGATTAATTAAGGGATTATATTTTTAAGCATGTGTGATTTCTAGAAAATGTATGGTAATTTTTGTAGAATTTAAAAAATTAGAGGGTTACCTTGTAAAAAATGATAAATCAATTGTCACATCACATACTTAACGAACAAATTGACGGAGAAAATAGTTAAGGGTCACGCCGATACGTATTAATAGAGTTGAGGGTTAACATATGTGATCTTTGAAAAGTAGGGTTATCACGTAGAATTTGAAAAAACATTTGGTTACCATATAAAAAAATCCTAAAATTAAAAGGTGGGTAGTTAGAATTATCAGTAACTCTCTTGTGCAACGGTCTAATTCTGTGGGATTTTGCAAAATGTGACCACTTTGTGGTCAATAATGGTCACCTTGAAAATAAGTCATTTTTTTATCATAAAAAATGTCACTATTTATTAAAAAATAGTCACTATTTGTCAAAAAATGGTCACTAACTGGTCGCACCATGCGACGATCTTAGATGAGAATTTGTCTTGAATTATTACCAACGTAGATTAGTTTAACTTTTAGACTAAGCGGAGAAGCCGACGCGTTTGAAGAGGAGTGGACCGATTACAGCCAACTACATCCTTTAGCCGAATGGCGATGAATTATATCCGCAAATCCAGTGAGAATGAGTCTCCTCCTCCCACTGAACTAGTGTGAATGTGTGATAGACTGATATTACATGAATACATGATACATCCATCCATGGCGTACATGAACAAACTTGTTCAATTTCCATCCCCTTTTCTCAAATCTCCCCTTTCTTTCCCTTTCGCTCTTCAACTCTCTTCTCACTACACCTTCCCCCCTCTTCATCGACCACCACTTTCTCTCTCTTCCCCTTCTAATTCCCCTAATTTCCTCATTTCCACCTCTCGTACGCTTCCTACTCCATCATTCCCTTCTACCAAACTTCAACTTTAATCAATTCTTCCACTCTTTCATTCTTTGTTTGTTTGTTTGTGCAGTTGAATCGGATGGTAGCTTGGTGTTTAAGTTCGGCGATGCAAGCGAAATTCCTATTCCTCCTGCCGAAATTGAAGTTGAATTGGCGACTCAAACTGATGATTATTTAGCTATTAATCAATTACAGAATAATTTGGATAGTGAAGCGGCATTGGAGGATGATCAGATTGAAGAGGACGAGGGTTTGAAGGATGAGATGATTCAACTCGACGTCGAGTTGCCTCCTTTACCATTACAAGCAGAACCTATTCTTGACGAGGAGGTTACTTTTTCCACATTTTATATTCTGGCGCTTCTTTTCTTCTAATTTTACTCACATTTTATTAATTATTATTCCTTTTCTAATTGCTTAATCTCTTGCCTTTTACTCCCTCCGTCCCGGTCATTTGTTTACCTTTGCTTTTGGCTCAATAATGGTAGTGGACCATTTGTGGTGGTACTTGGTGGATGACATATGAACAATAATCCTATTGAGTGATCAAATTACTCATAGATTATCATCCTAATATAGAAAGGTAAACAAATAAATGAGACACTCTAAAATAGAAATGGTAATCAAATGACCGGTACGGAGGGAGTAGTTGTTTTATGGCTGTCTTGGAAAGTTGATGACGTTGTCTTGCTTCTTTTTGTAATGACTATATAATAATACTCCTTCCATTCCGGTACTTTCATTTTGGCACCAAAGACCAATGAAAGAGTAGGGGACCATTTGTGATTATACTAAGTGGATGACAAGTGGACAATAGTTCAATTGGGAGGTCAAATTACTCATAGAATACTTTCTTAATATAGAAAGGACAACATTTAAGAGGTCAAATTACTCATAGGAAACCTTCTTAATATAGAACGAACAACAATTAACTGAGACACCCTAAAAAATAATTAGGAGAACAACTGACCAGGACAGAGTGAGTAATTATAAATGCCAGGGAGGGGGGCACGTGTTGCTGCTCACATTTTTAGTGGATTAACTTTGCTACTGCTAAAGGTGTGGGCGGCTAGCCACTAATTTCTTGTAAATTGCTTTGAGCTCAATAAAAGTTGTGTTTTTGTAAGTAATAGTAATTGCATCGATCTAGTACTACCAATTAGACATGGCAAAACTGACCCGATCCGAAATGACTAGACCCGAACTCGACCTAACACCCGAAACCCGAATTGGCCCGGCCCACTATAACCCGACCCGAATGTTTATTGTTACCAACAGACATATATAACTTGATAGCTCCCCGAAAATGACCCGAACTCAAAATGACCCGACCCGAAACCAACAAACCTGAAATTGACCCGACCCAAAATTGACCCGACCCGGTTGACCCGTTGCCATGTCTACTACCAATCTAGTCTTTGTTAAATCCAGACCCTCATTGTTTAATGACGAGTTACTGGATGGTCTAGTTCCTCTAAGGAAAGGAAATGGAGAGGATTTTGATGCGTCTAAACTAGATGTTCTCTAAACCAAAACCTTAAGGTAATGGTTGAGGCTCATATATTATAGTTATATTCTATTATGCCCCTCACTCGAAGGCCCATTGGGCTTGAAGAGTGGTTGGTTAGTGCACATGTCCCCCATACCATTTGCCGGGTTTTTCCACTTTGTGAGGTTGTGAGATATTGGGGGCTGCCAGGGTTTGAACCCGTGACCTTCGGTCACTCTGGCTCTGATACCATGATAGATGAACCATCTGAACCAAAACCTTAAGCTAATGGTTGAGGCTCATATATTATAGTTATATTCTATTAGTAAGGTGGTTGGATATTTCTAGCCACATATGATGAAACATGTCCTCGTATTCCTTAACTTTCCTAAATCAATTTGGAACTAATAAACAAAGAGCCTTTGGCTATTTTGTGCTTGCTCTTTCTCATTTTTCTATATCGTGCCTAAAAAAAGCAATGTTGTTGTAGGTTAATTATGTTGGCCTTCCAAGCATTGCCGGACAAGATGATTCACCCGGTGGCGATATTACAGATGCGGCCTTTCCAAGTCTAGAAGAATCAGTGATAATTTCAGAAACTATTGTTAACAGGTATTTTGTTTCAGTTGAATTTCCATTTTCCAGGATTATCACTGTGGAATGTGAATCCTCCCTTGTGTTTTTTTTTCTATATTTGTTGCTGCTTACTAAGAGTTTTTCATTAGCGTGTGTAGTTGAAAATTACGTACAAGTTTGATGCGTTTTCCTATCTTCTGAATTAGTTTTTATTTTAATTTTGGAGGGCTTGCTTGGATTGAGGTTAATGTGTCAAGTGGTTGTTTGATGAGACAAATTGATGTAAAGAATCCTTTGTAGATTTTTTTTCCTACATTAGTTTATTTTTGTGTATTAGGGTATATTCTTGATTGATGAGACAAAAGAATGTGCACAAAAAGGAATTGAAAAGAAGCTAAGTCCATTGAGACAACTTTTGAACTTCAAGTAGGGCTCACCTATTTTCACTGGGCTATTCTACTACTTCTATGTTACATGAGCTGTTTTTATTTTTTTTATGTCAGTAAAATAGTCTTCGTTCAGCAGCATCCGTGTCAAAGTCCTTAGTTATCTCACTCTAATCTAGGTGTAAACTTTTAATCTTGGTGGAAGGGTTCATAACTCACGTGAAAATATGACCATCCCAAAAGTAAGAATAAGAATTTGGGGTTGTGTAGGTTTCTAGTAATAATTGGATGCAGAGAGGCTGGATTGATCACCTTAGATGAGAAAATTGTTCAAGGTTCCAAATTTTGGGTATTTAAGCTCTTATATTCCTAAGGATGAAGAATTCAGTGGAAATGTGGCTTCTAAAATCAATGTTAGATGGTTGAAAAGGAAGGATATGGTTTCTGAGTGATCCCATCATTCCTTAGATTGAAGGGGAAACTCTGCCGCACAACAATTTCTTTATACTAAGCAAAAAGTGTTGGTTATAAGGTTGTTTCACTATGCGGATGACTAATGGAGGTCTTGATCAGGTGGGTTGAATAATGGGGAACTACAAGGTTATGAGGGTAGAGGGAGACTGAAGAAAACGTGGACAAAAGTGATTGAAAAAAATGAGCTCTGTGCAGATTAAAAACAATCCGGTGTTAACTATAAAATTCTTTTTTCGCTTTAAATGTAGGTTGTTTTTCATAGTATTTACCTTATTTTTCCAAATTTTCCCTTTTTCACTTTATTTTCCTCATTATCATTTACCAAGGTTTTGAATTTTTTTTTTTTGTACTTAGTTCATTGAATTTCATGTTAACTCTTTTTAGAAATTTTCTCCACATTTGTATCATCGTATGACTTTCTGACTTTATTCGTCTATGTATTATCGTGTTTCCCATCATATATTTATTTTTGTTATTTAACCTATATTTATGTTTATATTATATGTTGTAATTTCTCTCGCTGCTTATTTGCATTTATATATCTGGTTATTTATAGTAAGTAGCCGAAGTGGGAACGAATTTGTATTGACCTGCCACACTTAGGTAATTTTGATTATTCCTATGATTTTGTGCTGATACTTCCTGTCCTCGTCAACTTGAGAATTCCCCAGAGAAGAAGTCAGTTTACTCAGTGAAGACATCTCAGCATTGTCAATTCCTATGTCATCAGCAGCTTATTCCTTAAAGGTGTGATTGATTTTCTTTAACGTTGAGCTATCTATATCATGATATCTACTTATTCTAGATATGGATGTATTGCTGCATGAATGGCATTCCTTTTGTCGAGGAAATATCCTTCAGTGTAGTGCCTATTGCGAAGTTGCATCTTCAGTTGTATAAGTTGCCCCTTTTTCAGACTATGATTTCACCAAATTGTCACTGGTTTGTAGATTAAAACATGTTTTTTGTCTTCTAGAACGTGATGTTATTCACTTTATAAGTTAATCTAGTTGCCATAGCTAATTTATTTATTTACTTGTTGCACTTAATTCAAGAAAATAGCATCCAGAGATGACAATTTATTTATTTTATCTGTTCTAAATGGAAAAATTTCCAACATATTTTGTAGTTTAATGATGCTGTTCCTTCAGCCACTCTGCAATCTGATGATAATCCAGGGAGTACAGATATTTCTGAACCAGCTGGTCCTATTCCTGAATTTTCTGCAACAGCTTCAGAAGAAGCTCACCTTAATGGGTAGACGCTTCCACCCATTTTTCTCAGAGAAGTAGATAATTTTGAGAGCCTATTTTGTGAAGTTCGGTTTTTTTTAAGATTCAAGCAATTTTGTTTCAATCCCCCTTTCGGCATAATTCCTTATACTTGACTGGAATGTTATTCTGATATCTTGTTTTTATTCATAAATTATTTGCTATATTACTCTCTTTTCAAACAATGTTTTAGGCCTTATCTCATTTTATTGTTCTATATTTTTCTGTAGACTTTTTATATGAGAGATAGAGTGGGGAGTGAGTCCTTCTTCAAAGTAGTGATTTTTGCAGTCTTCCCAATCCACTCTGTCTTCACCATTTATGCTTAGCATTGCTCAACATTTGTAAATTTAAATCTAATTTGAAGGAATGTTTTAGCTTTCTAATTGTTGGCATTCATAACATTATGGCGTCATATATCTGCTTAAAAACATTCTTGATTTTGACTATTCCTAACTGATATCTGTTTACAATTGGGAAGAATCCATGAACAATACTTCTATCTAGTGGAGTATTTTCTGGTTGATATTTTTGATGATGGTTGCTGAAAGAATGTTTGGCTATAGTGTATTTTATGGCTATTTTCTCTAGTCTTTATATTAATCTTACTTGGATTGCCTTCTGTGCCTCCTCCCCATTCGAATCTGCAGTGTGCAAACCTCAACAGTAGCATCTTCTGTGCCATCGGCTATGGCATCACTACCACAAGCCACAAAGGTATGGGTATACTTGTTTCAAGCTGCCCATAAGATGTTATGATGGAAAATATATTTTGTTAGGAATAAGCATTTGTTCCTAATATAAATTATTCTTGTAGTTTTTTCCTTCGTAGAATATTGTCTGCTCGCTTGAGCATGGAAACTAGTTCTTCGGGATTGACATGTTTATGTAGTTCCTCTTTAGTTACTTGTTTGAGGTACTGATGTACCCTCATTCTCTCTTTCTCTTCTTCAGTAGACCTCGCTGGCGGTGTTTTCTTATTGTTGGCGGTGGCAATTAACTTTGTATAGGTTTTAAGGTTTTCTCCTCTTACCCTTTTTGGCCCCTACCTCCCTAAAGGTCCTGTTTTCTTATCATTGTGTTGACGTTATTAGTCATGTTACAGGCCTTCGCAGAGCAAAAGTGATAGTCGTGTATTGCCATTATAAACACTTCAGAAGCTAGATTTCTGAACTTAAAGTCCCTTTATCATTGATATATCTCTCTTACACATTAGTTTCATGTTTTTTGGACATGTCCTGTGTATGACTGCTTAGTTTTGTAGAATAACTAATTTTTTTTCAGCTGAAGATGGTTCTTTTGTTCATGTTTCCACTTACTGGCTTTTTCTTAGGTAAATGATGGAATCACTCCTTCCATACAACTGTCAGATGCTGATCTGCCTAGTGAGATCTTTGTGGCTGCTGATCCAGGGTCAGGGATATCAGCAGCAGCAGAAATTAATCTCAGGTACACTGTTGCAAGGGGACTTTTGATCTTGGTTTATTTAACTTAGGAAACGTAAAAGTTCTTAATTGGACCTTCCTAGTTGACAAAGACTTTCACCTCTTTTTTTTTTTTTTCAAGTGTAATATAGATAGACTACTGACTCAGTAAAACATAACACAAAAGTATTTTATGCATAATGCTGCTGTATATGCCATTTATCTGCTTTTCTCGTAATTAATAGTTAACTTATGGTGCTTATTTCCGGTTACTCGATCTCCCAATCCGATTTTAAACAGAGTGGAAAATTCAGCGCCCTCACTGTGTGTGGTATCAGCTGCTGCATCAGTTGCTCATCCAGCAGAGGTATGGTAAACGGATTTAATTTTCCCTTATTATGTAACTTTCTTTTCAAGTGTTGGAGGGATGATGAGTTATGCAAAACTTTTACCTTGAAGAATACTAGCTGCCAACCACATGACAATTAGTATTATGTCTCTTTTCTTGATCATCACCGAAGTGGGAAATTGTCGGGGGGGATTCACGACAGATTGTATCTAACACTAGGTACTGCGCCGTGTACTTGAGCATCTTTCTAGACCTTACCTTTCAAGGGGGGATTCACGACAGATTGTATCTAACATCTTAAAAAGTGTGTACTACAACATGCGTTCAAGGCTTTAAAAGATGTAAAGCGATCAGCTGCTCCTCTTACACTCATGGTCTCATGTGTGCGACAATGTAAAAACCGATAGTACTTCAAAAACATCACGGTCATTATCTAAGCAATTTAGTGTTGAGGCTAAGTGGATTTTACTCATGGAATCCATCAAATGAGGTTATCAACTTGTAACGTGTAGTTAATTAGGGACACTGTGACGTGAATGATGACTAGAAGTATTGATGTCTATGCATCAGATTGTCTAATTTTCAAAAATTCGCTATGCGTACTACAGAAATATTCTGTAGGCTCCCCTTGGCTTTCAACTAACGATTCATACAGTAGTATGATAAAGATCATGTTACCAAATTCACTCAATTACCAGTGAATTGTGAATTAAGTATCCATGTGTTCATATCTTAGTGTTTGATTAAAATATATGTATTGGATGCTCTTGTAGATCTCAAATTCTTGAGTCTGCATTCAGTTCAGTAATTCAAAGAATAATAATGCCAGGCTTTGGCAGGTGGAGATGATGCATATTTTATCTGTGATAATTGGTTTGGGGTGGCAGATGGTGTTGGTCAATGGTCATTTGGAGGTGACTTTTCAAATTCCGGCTAGTCAATTTATCAGCATTTGCAATCTCTCTCTAGTATTAATCAGTGTAGTTTATCATGCATTACTAGAATACTCATGTATGCCTGCTGAGTTCAGGGGTTGTTAGAATAAGTGAACGCCCAGGTCTGAATATGTGCCATCTAGACAAGATAATTAATACACTCAAGACCTAGCAGGAAACTTTATTAATTGAGGAACACATTTTTCTTCTTCTTTGCTTTTCTAAAAAACTGCGGATAGGATCACTTGATTTCTGTTTCTAGAGATAGACAAGTTCTGAAAGATCTCCGAAATATAGCATTGATCCTAAACAAAGATATGTGGTCAATGTCTCTTGGCTTCTGTTTTCAGGAATAGACAAGGGACTGTATGCTCAAGAGCTTATTCAGAATTGTGAAAGGCTTGCAAGAAAGAGCCGGAATACTGGATTTAATAGTTTGAAAGAGCTACTCCAGGAAAGTGCTGCAAGGACAGAATCTTCTGGAGCAGCGAGGGTTTTAGTTGCTCACATTGTTGACCAGGTAGGTTTTTATGGCTTTGGTTGATTCTTTCCGTTTGCGTCTACTTATGATTCTCTATCTTGAAATTTTGATTTAATATATTAGTGCGTACGTAGAATGTTACTCCGAAACGGCTGATTTGTCACGTGTCGCGTGTCGATATGACACGACACCTGATACGTCTTCGATAAGCCGGAGAGCGACACAAATCCGGGACGGCAGTAAAGGAGCTTACTTGACACGTTCTTCTCAAAGTTGCCAGATAGCAGCCATGTTCAAGCACAGAGCAGAGTCTTCACGGGGTTATGGGTGGAGACGAAGAGGGTTTGTGGAGGTTAGAGAGAGAGGGAAAGGGAGTTTTTGGATGTCTGAGGGCAGTAGAGAATAGCAAAGAGAGGGTGAAAAACATGGCAGTAGAGACATCATGTATTTTTTTTTTCACTTTCGGATTCATTAATAAATGGACACAACTTCGTAAGTTCGTAGTTTCACCACTTAACACCACAAACTTTCACATTCCTATATTTTATCTTTATTCTCTGGCATATATTTCAAACACTACTACCAAATTTTATTTAAGACGTATCGTGTCATTGTCGAAAAAATTGGTCAAGGCACCTGGTGACCGCATTCCCGTGTCATTAAAATTTCAATTTAGCATGTCGGACACTGTGATACGTATCAGACATGAAACTTCTCAGACGAGTCGGAGTAACATAGCCTTCGTAGCAACCCTCTTTAAATCTGTTGAAGAGCAATTATTGTTCCATGACTGCTGTAATTAATTCGATAGTGATCTGCATTTGTTAGATCCATCATGAACGTTTTCTAGGAAACATCCACACAAAAATACTGGTTTTACCAAGAACCTCAATTATGAATTTCTGTGAGTCAAGTTTACTTGAAGCACTTAGCCTCTGTCAAATTATTCTCTCTTAGCGATTCCTCATATCTTCAATGATGTCAAGTATTTTGCCAAAACACGATGTCTAGTATTCTAACTGATGCTTTTTTGTACATCCATTATATGGCTGTTCTTTACAGTGATGTACGATTGTACTCGAATGTGTAACCAGTATTGTTAGAGACTTGGAGTTTATTGCTCATGCAGGAATCTAAGGGAATTAGTGATTTCATTAATTGTTCTTGTGAATTGCAAATAAATACTCCGTAATCAATAAATAAGGCAGATAAGTTGCGTGTGTTTTGAATTTGTTCACAAATGGATCTACTTTTAATTTAGGTCCTCCATGTGGCAAATATTGGCGATTCGGGGTTCATCGTTGTCAGGAACGGAACTGTATTCAAGAAATCTTCACCCATGTTTCACGAATTCAATTTTCCTCATGCAGTTAGCTTCGGCGAGAATCCAGTGGAAGCCGCAGAGGTATGTTTTTATGCAAAAAATTTACCGTTCTTTCTGTTCGTGTATTTTTTTTTACAAGTGATCATTTAACTTAAGGTGAAATAATTTAAGACACTGGGTAATGCACAGCTGGTTTTATCCTAATTACGTACTGAATGATTCCCTGGTATAATATTTATGCCAATTGATTATTTGTTGTATTCAGGAATACCGTGTTGAATTAGAGGATGGTGACATTATTGTGACGGCAACAGATGGCCTTTTTGACAACCTATATGAACGTGAAATAGCTTCCTTGGTTTTCAAAGCTGTGGAAGATGGAAAGAACGTGAAGGTTTGTTCCTCTAATGTTGTGTACTGTGACTCTAGAAGTAATTTTCATTTTGGCATGTTTAATAGATTCTGTACGTTTCCTCTATTAGGAAATATTCAAAATATACACAAATGTGATTGCCTCTTACACTAATACAACTTATACCACCACAAAATAACTGAGCAACAAACCTACCCAGACCACAAACCACTCCTCCGAATCCCCCGCCTCCATTTTGCTAACCAAACAAAGGATTTCTCATCCCTCCCCTTTCTTTTCCTCCAAATCTTTCTATCCAAACACACCCTAAAAGGCCATATTTTCCAGTGTTCGCTACGTGAAAAGGATCAGTAGGAACAATGAAATGGTCACTACAAAAACATTACCTAGTGCATCAAAGGTCCCCACAAATAGTTGCCTTTCCCCTTTGTAACCGAAAAGGCTACTTCTGGATAAGTGATGACGCATGATGGTAATTGTATGATAAGATAAAAATGGTACCTAAGAATATATGGGGGTTACTTTTATGTCCTGAGTAAAGTGGTCTGAAACTGTAATACCGTTTCATCCAATAGTATGTGCTCTTGAGGTTGGCATCTAATTGCGTCACATTAGTAACTGGTTTATATTTCTATTATTCGCTGCTTTGTACTTTGCAGGATATAGCACAGCTCTTAGCTTCCCGATCACAAGAAGTGGGAAGGTCATCTCATGCGAGAACCCCTTTCGCGGACGCTGTTCAGGCTGCTGGACATACTGAATTCAGGGGTGGAAAGTTTGATCATGTGACTGTTATTGTGTCAACCGTGCAAAAAGAATGAGTTAAATTATCTCTTTATTTCAGTTGGCTTTCCTTTTGTTAATACCATAATTGCTAGCTAGTTTTAAACCCATGTAAAAATGCACGAGTTTGTTTCAAATATTCTGAAGGTGTAGATATGTTAAACTAATAGTTGTATATTTGACATGAGATTCTCAACTAGCAGTTGAGGAATACGATATTTGATAATATTAATAAGATTGTTGCAATTTAAATCCGTACAAATTACAAGTTTGCAAATTGCGCGATTGTTACATTTTCTGTGTTGATACTCACATTGTTGTACGGCCTAGTATGTACATCCACAATTTATAATCTTGTGAAATTTTAGGCAAGAGTTGCTGTGAGTGTACTGAACTACTGATACATGGGTCTTGCGGACCACCCAATTAAGATGTACATATAGTGTTAAAAATGTATTTCGTCCCGTCAATTGTTTTGTCCTTTCATTTTGCCACAAATACCAAGGAAAGAGTGGGGGTCATTTGTAATTACACTTAGTAGATAACAGGTGGACAATAGTCTCATTGGGTGATTAAATTAGGCGGTTGGTTAACCTCGACGATGTTTTAGGAAATATCGACGACGTTTTCATTACGAAAGACGATAATGCCCTTATGCACTTAAACTCTCTATCTCTCTTCTCTCTCTCTTATCTCTGATTTTCCCAAAATCAAATACAACTAAAAAAAATTAAAAAATTACAATAACAATATTACTCAATCGAACAACAACAATTTCACTAAATCGATTATCATGACGGACGAACAATCTTCTCTATGTTTACAAATTAATCAAAATTTAAATTTGTCATTTTTTTCCCGGAATTCGTTAATTGTTTGTTTATACTTAATTAAGTTAACTGATTTACGTTACGTCTTCGTTAATTAAAATTCAAATGCGGATTTTTTTAAAAAAAATTGGAAAAAACACCATGGTTAGACAAGGAACTCGATGTCATGGACCATGGCCAAACATTGAAAATGAACGTCCAGCCATGGCCAGACATCCATTTCCAACCTCTGGCCATGGTCATGACAGTATGACACCCAGTTCTATGCCTGACCATGGTTAAGTCATGTAAGTTTATTGTCTGACCATGGTCAGATGATATTTATTTTTTATAACCCTGTTTAATAACATTTTAGGTATGTAGATCATGATTTACTAATATATGTTAAATATTTAATGTCTAATTAGCGTCCTATTTGCATTGAACATGACTCGTTAGAGGATTTCGGGAATAATAACATTGATTACAATCCGTACTTTGAGACGACATTGGATTTTGATACCCGTGATGATGCCTTTAATTGGGCGAGTAAGATTGCAATGGAACATGGTTTTGCTTTGGTTTAAGCAAATAATGGGCAAAAAAACAGAAGACGAGACGGGTTGTTGGCATCTTACTTTTTCGATGTTGAAGGCATGGTAGACCTCCTCCAATTGATGATCCTGAGAAGCGACGTAGGTCGAATAAGTGTGGATGCAGTTTCCGTATCCGAGCCGTGCAGAACTAATCTTGTGCATGCAAGTCACCAGGCTTATTCCCTTGAGGTCCGCTATGCTCCACCCAAATGTATCTCTATGTTTGTGAAGCAATGCTACTAATTTACTCTCTTGTTCCTCGTTGAGTGTGCTTGAGATGATAAGAGGTAGGGTGTGGTTGTCCCCTAAGAAGATATACTTTAGATGACTTGGAAGAGTCTCCAACTCGATCTTCGGGGGCTTCACAATTGAGGGAAGGGGCTTGTGGAGGGGTATGCTCAAAGCAAAAAGCTCGGATAGGTTCTCCAGACCAAAACGCTGCCAGCGCCGGGGGACACTGGCAGCGTCGTGGGGGCGCTGCCAGCGTTTTCCACTGAAGTCCCCTGTTTTCAGCACCTCGATGATGTTGAGTTTTTCATAAGTGTCTAGTGGCTCTTCTTTCTCCAAGTCCTTGAGATGTTCCTGCACATCAACCGACAACAAAAACCGCAAACCCTCTTCTTCCACATTGTTAGTTAGGGCCACCTCAAGTGGGTCCCTATCACATAACTTGTACATTTGATGTACCAAAGGCTCGAAAATATCTAAGAAAAAACAAGATTGAACATCACTAGGGTGTCTCATAGAGTCATAGATATTATAGGTCAATATCTTTCCCTCGAACTCCATTGTCAAACATCCGTTTGACACATCAATCTTGGTCTTAGAGGTTTTCATGAGTGGCCTACCAAGGAGAAGGGGAGTGTCACTTGAACTAGACTCCATGTCTAAAACATAGAAGTCCGCTAGGAAGACAAGGTTATCTACCTCTACTAGTACATCCTCTATCAAGCATTTGGGATAGACACTAGACCTATCGGCTAATTGAATAACCACCCCGGTCTTAGACAAAGGTCCTAAGCCTAGGGTCTCATAGATGGATAGGGGCATGACGTTAATAGAGGCTCCAAAGTCTAACATGGCACGTTTGAAAATTTTCCCTCCAATGGTGCAAGGGATGGTGAACATGCCCGGGTCTCCACATTTCTTTGGTAATTTTTGCTTGAAAATTGCCGAAACATGCTCACTCACCCTAACCCTATGGGTTCCTTTCTTAGGATTTCTCTTAGGTGTACAAAGTTCTTTCAAGAACTTTGCATACCTAGGGACACTATTTAACAAATTAAGAAGAGGAGTGTTTACCTCACACTTCCAGAAAGTTTCATACAAGTCGGTCTCCTTGTCATACTTCCTTGTGCTTAACAAAGCACTAGGAAATGGGACTTCCGGTATGTATTCCTCTACCACATCATCATCAATAATGTCTTTACCCATCTTTGAAGTGTCTCTTTTGGAGTCCTTGCTTGTGGATGACCCTTCCCCATTCCTTGATAGCTCTCCATGACCAATTACTAACTCTCCTTGGTCTTCAATTTCCAAGGTCTCCATCTCAACGTTCTTCATCTTCTCCTTGCCTTTTCCAAGGGGGTGTACCTCCAACTCCTTGCCTCCCCTTAAGGTCATGGCACTAGCATTCTCCCTAGGTGGTGGGATGGTTTGAGATGAGAATCTTGTGGAGCTTGAGGCTTGAGATTTTGACATATTGGAGGCTATTTGGGATAGTTGGGTTTCCAAGTTGCTTACCCTAAGGTTGTTTGCCTCCCTATCCTTCCTTGCCCCCTCTTTATCTCTCCTTGCCTCCTCCCTATCTTTCTCTTGATTGGCAAGGAGTGTTTGCAAAATATCACTCAAGTTCCCTGGAGAAGAAGAATTTCCTTGAATGGGGCCTTGGTTTGATTGTCTTTGAGCATTGTTTTGAGATTGAGAGTTGCTTGGGAAATTTGAATTGTTGGGCCTTTGATTGTTGTAAATTCTTTGTGGGTTTTGTCGAAAATTGGAGTTCCGGTTTTGGGTGGGATCTTGGGCTCTCAAAGGATTGAATTGACCGTTTTCAAAGCTTTTCGACTTATCCCCTCCCCATCCCAAAAGGTCGCGGTTCCTCGCTTGGCTGTACACTCCCCCTCCACTTGGGTTCCTTGAATTGTAATTCCCATACCCCATAGCATTAACACTTTCCATAGTTGCTCCTTGTTCCATCATGATGTAGCATGTGTTGGTGGCATGGTAACCCCAACAATATGAGCATTCAATTGGTTCGGGGTGTTGAGAGAAGGAGTTACCTTTGTTAACAACCAAGTTTGACATCATACTTTTAAGTTCACCCATTTCTTGCATGATCATGTGGTTTTGAGATGCATAAGGATTCTCTATGGAGGATACATTCCTAGAGCCCCCTACGCTTTCACTCTTTCTTCCATAGGTTCTTGTGTTCATTGCCACTTTTTCGATAATATTGTTGGCCTCGGCCACATTAAGGGTGTCAATTCCACCTCCGGTGGCGGCAATGATCATTCTTTGGTCATTTTGGCACAATCCCTCATTGAAAGCCGTTAACAAATCATCTCCCGACATGCCATGGTATGGGCATCTTGCCACAAGACTCTTGAAACGCTCCCAATAATCATAAAGGGTCTTTCCCATTTCTTTTTTCAATAGTAGTGATAAGTTTCTTGGAGTGATTGTGTCTTGAATCCGGATAATACTTTTCGAGAAACTTTTTCTGCAAGCCCACCCACGTGGTAACGGAGTGAGCCGGGAGGCAAAAGAGCCATTCTTTCGCGGCATCTTGAAGAGAAAAAGGGAATGCCCTTAACTTGAATTGATCCTCGGTCACCCCTTGGGGAATAGAACCTTGGCAAATCATATGAAACTCGGCCAAGTGTCTAATAGGGTCGTTCCCCACCATGCCATGGAATTTAGGTAAGTTGTGGACGAAGAAGCCTTTGAGCTCAAAGTTCATATCCCCCATGGGAGGATATGTAACAACCCGAAAAGTACCCTATTTTTCTAGTAAAAATATTTTACGGATACTTTTCAGCAAACTTAAGTTTTAAAATAGAATTTATTGTTTCAAGTAGAATTTTGAAATTCCGAGTTCGTATTTGGAATTTCTGGGAGATTCCATGAGAATCCCGTTTTTAAGTCAACTTTGACTTTCGTTGACTTTTTCCGACTCGCCTTGTAAGTTTGAAGACCGAAATTTTATTTAAAAAATAATATTTTTAATTTATTTTTATTAAGATTTATGTGAATTTATGATAATTTAATATAATTATTTTGAATTTATTTGGAATTAAAGAATAACTTTTACGGTTTAATCCCGAACATCATTTAACTATTCCCGAGTCATCTTAAATCCCGAAACAAACCCGAAACCCGACTTTGGCATGAGTCACACACCCATGTCACTTTTTTCCACTCACTTTAGATATTTTAAATTAATATGATTAAACTAATAATAATATCTAAGATATTTATAACTTTATCGATCCGTCAACGAAAATTACGCAAATCGTTTACAAAACAGACCCGACTATCACCATACCACACGGCTCTTCTTCCTCTCTTAGAGCTTGATATTTTTCTTTCTTTTGATTACAATAACATAATATCTAGATATTTGATTTAATTAACTTAATATCTAATTAATTACCTTATTATAATGATAAAACCCGAGTCAATTCCGTAACAACAATTTCAAAACCCGACTCCATTTTTCCCTATAATTACACGGCACTCCCACCCCACTTTACTCACTAACTACTTTTTCATTTTACACTAAATCAACTTAAGATCTAATTAACACTTTCTTTAATCGTTCTTGAGCGTTCTTCGTCGTTCTTCATCGTTCTTCGTCGTTCTTGAGCAAAATGCATAAAACCTTCTTTCATATCAAATCCGTCCTAACTTATATTTCCTAGAATCTCCCTCTTTTCGCTCTCCATCTTCACGTACGGTTTATTTTCAATTCCGACAAAATCGTTTTCAACACTTTAATTATGGAAAATCAAGTTTTAATTCTAACAAATATTTTTCTTGTCATTTCTTATAGGGGACGATTTTGAAGACGAGTTTGGTGACTCGTATATTTTAGGAGAAGATTAGAAGACGGGTTTCTTATTTTCTTAGTTCTTATTTTTTTTGTGCTACTTGATTTTGCTAGCTAAGGTAACAATTTCGATTTACTCGACGAATTAATGTCACAAATCTTTTGTTTTAGTTCATATTATTGTTACTTATGATTTTTAGTAGTAACATGATAAGTAGTATGATTTATATGTTGTATGGAATTTTAAATATGTTAGTGTTCTTGACATATTTGTATGATTTATTTATAACCATGATTTTTGTATGAATGATGGTTGAATTGGATGTTAAAATGGTTGTTGATTAATTAAAACATGTTAGAAATAATTTGGTGTGATTGGGGGTGGTGGCCGAATAAGGTGGCC
>JAIUZE010074906.1:65117-99040 GCA_022085475.1 Heliosperma pusillum
GCCGGTTCAGGCGGTCCAGCCCGGTCTGGATTTGGTCCGGTTATGGTCCTTGGGTCTTGTGTCGATACTTGTTTGTTTTGTTGTTGTTTTGACGGGTTTTAAATATGTTAAGCATGCGGGAAATATTAAGAAACGGTTTTTAGTAAAGTCGATAAAAACAGCCCAAAACAGCCAAAACAGCCCGTGGCCCAGTCCAGGCCCGTGTTAGGTCCGGCCCAAATCAGCCCATGAGTCACCTTTTTAGTCTTGTGACGGTTTTTGAGTTTAGTGTTAATTTATCGTGTTTTGTAATATTTAGCAAGTGGGAAATTTTAATAAGTAAATTATTTAATTAAAAGTATGTTTCATAATATTATAATTCCTCACACGTTAGAAATTATAATACGAGATTATAGTTTAATTTGATATCCTTTAAGTCATGCGGGTTTTCGTAAGATTTAATATTTCACATGTTAGAAGTTTTAATAAAATAAACATGTAATGAATATGATGATTTTTATGTTCAAGTCTCATTGGTAAAGACTCTGTTTCTAGCCGGTTTGACCAAACGGGTTTGGTCAAACTAAGATCTAGTCAGCCCCGTTTTGACTGATGACCCGTCGCGGGACTCGGGTCGGGGATTTGTCTTCAAGTAAGGTCGTATTTAATTAATGAATTAGCCTTAGTAGAAATGAGGCGATATGATATTTGAATATGATTTATATGCAATTAGTCACATGATAGGAAGTGTTGCCCGTGACTGTTTGATTGTATGATATATGTCGTGTTGACTAAGTACCCATAGAGAATTATGAGTATATGGCGTCTTGACCATTCTAATTCTAAATGAGTAGCTTGGACCATGACATTGATAGGCTTTACAGTCTTTAACGAGTATATGTTCACTTGTTGATAGCTTTTGTGTCACTGGCTTGAGCCTTTTGATACCAAGCCGGGGGCATGGCTGCCTAATTGCTTCCACTTTGGGAATGGAGCCAGCTTAAGTACTAGCCAACTCTGCTTAGGGGGTCGCCTAGTAGAGATTCTCATGTACTGTTGGTAATGAGACAGGGAATGGGTTAGCTGTTGTCGCTAGGTCTGATCAGTCTAGGACTAGGATGTTTTCCTACCTTGTGGTATAGCCTCGAGTTACAGAAATCGACTATTGACGGTCTAAGAACTTATGTCTTAGAAGGTGAGATGCAAGCCGGCTAAGGTTGATAGAGTTTGGATTACCGATTGTTAACTGATTCACATGATATTATGTTTGATTAGGGTTTGAGTGTATCAGGGCCATGTTTTAAATGTAACCGCTGAGCCAGCATACCAGCTTCCCTACGTCGTATTATAGATTATTATCAGATTCACATGATAGCTTTCATATGATAGGTTATATGTTAGTTAATTGTATTCATAACATGAAAAGCATATCGTATATGTTAAAGTGTTGTATTTTCCATATACATATCTTTTATGTTATTCATGTTTTATTAAACTTGACATTTCGTGGCTGGGAGAACTCGGAGTTACTCCCCACTGACTGTGGCTTCCGTGTTTATATTTAATGCGGTTGGCAGGTTTGTGACGCATACTTGGGTACATTGACAAGCTAGCGAGCGAAGTATTTACCTTGGACCTATATTCGGTTCTTTAGGATTGTATATTATTATACACTCTTTTATTTTGTATTTATACGGGAGATATGTCTCCCGTTTTGGATAATTTTTATGTATAATATTATTTCCTTTTTGGTTATGAACCGTTTTCTTTAAGACACCTTTGTTATGATGAATATATTTAATAGTAGGTTCCGGTTTTAAAATTTACCGATTTTCACTAAAGTGAACCTATTAGAAATGTATTCTCATCTTTTATTTATTTAAATTATTTTTTTTCTTTCCGCAAATTTGAGGGTGTCACAGGATATGCAATACAAAGGGGTTGCTCCTCATAATTCCTTGCCCGAATATCACCGATTGTCCTATTATCCTCCGCCATATTAGGTGGGTAAAGGACGTTCAATGGAGATGGTATCCTAGGTGGTGACTCAAACTCTTCTTCCGGTTGTTCTTGAAAAATATTATTTTCCACTTCCTCTTCACTAGTTTCCCTCCAAAAAGGTCTCCTATAAAGGGGATTTGAAAACCAATTTGATATGCTACTTGAAGATGGATCAATATCTTGGTCACCAATTCCTTCTTGTGACCTAGGCATAAACTCTAAAACAACTCAACAACACAAATTAGTAACTTCAATAAGGTTGGCTAAGGAAACAAGAATAGCAACCCAAGAGAATATCACACAAAGTAACTAATAAGCTAAAAAAAATTTGAAAAACAAGTTATGACACTAACAAGAGTTTCAATTTAATTTTTAGCTAAATTGCCTTCCCCGGCAACGGCGCCAAATTTGACGAGGCTAATTTCACGTGTCGTTAATTCCGCTAATTAGTTATGGTCAAATAACAATTTATATCTCCTAAACAAACACAAACTATCTTAAATAAAGGTAGTAAATGGTAAGAATAGGGTCGAACCCAAGAGCAGGCGGGATTAACTAAATTAACTAATCTAGACTCTTGCAAAAAACCAATTAACAAAACTAATTACTAACTAATTACAAACTAATTACTCTAATCACTAATTAAGACACTAATTAAGACACAAACTTAAATTAATTACAAACTATGATATTAACAATGACAAAAACATGTAGGATAACACATATGGAGAAAGTTTGATTTGAGAAATTGATTAACAAGTCTAAAATAACCAACAAGTACTTAAGATTCAAAAATTCAAATATAAAGAAACTAACTTAGTGTAATTTTCCCAAGTTCCCAACAATTAGTAAAGTAAAAATTATTCCTTTCCTCTCTTCTCTAGTTATCTAATACAAGTTTCTAAGAAAATAGTCAACAAGGATTAACTCAACCAAGGATGACCCTTTACAACCCAATTTACACCCACTAAAACATGAGCCCAAATCAAAGATGCAAGCTTTATGAATAAAACCAGAGAAACAAGCTAGAATCATGTAATAAAACACTAAACCATGTTCTAACCACACAATAAACCAAATTCTACTCAAAAGATTCCAACTTTAAACCAAAGTTTTAATTTTTCAAGGCTGCTTCAACAATATCAAGATAAAATAACAAAAATTATCTAGACAAAGCAATAATTAAACAAACAACTTGCTAAGATGGTTAGTCTCAACAATAATTCATTCAACAATGGAAAATAAACATGAGAAAATGGTATTAACTTAAGAAAAAGAGGTTCAAAGAGTCTTACAATGCTAAAAGAGGAAAACTTGTTCCAATTACACTAAGAAATAGAAGATTAGCTACCTTTAATCAAGAATTACAACTTAAATAATAAAGTTCAACTCAAAGTTACAAGCCAAAATGAAGAACCAAAAATGATAGAATTCCAATGTGTTTTGTGCTTTGTTGTTGAATGTTATGCAAATGCATGGAATTAAATTCTCTCTCTCTAAAATCTGGTTCTTTTATACCCTTGGTTCCGAAACCTAGGGCCTTCGAGAAATGAGCCTCAAAATGACAAGACGGAAAATGAAGAAACACGTGTCCCAGGCCAGGACGCCGGCAGCGTTCTGGTGACGCTGGCAGCGTTTTAATCTGCCAGTTTTTACTCTTGGTTGCTCGCCTTGACTTTCGTTGACCCCTTTGAATGCTAGTCTTGCCTTGACTTCCATTGACCCTTTGGAATTGCTTTTCTTGCATTGATAATTTGCTCCTAGCCCACTCCATTTGTCGGATTTGGTCTCGGGTCTCGGGTTTGACTTTGACTTTAGTTGACTTCCGGGCTTGACTCTAAAATTTTGACTTAAAAATACCAAATAACAACATAACTACAAGGACTAAGGTTAGCATAAAACGATGCTAACGACCCGTAAAAAGTACATTAAACGGACCTAATAAACATTACTAAACACGACACATTTTGGTATTGTCATTTAGGGTAGGGATTTAGGTCTTCATGGTTGTTCTAATTAAGAATTAGACTAGATGATTACTACCTACACCTAGATACCTACCTATTGCATTATGAAGACAAAAAGGAAAAGCTACCCTTCCTTCCCCATGTGTGTGCCGGTTTTGTGGGTAATAAGAGGTCTTTTCCTCTTATTTTGACTTACTTGATGAATTATTCATAATATTTATTATCTCTCTACACTAACATGTAAGTTTCTTAAACTCGATATTAGACATTTCTAATATCATCTTATGAATAGTTTATTCATTAAACTATTTAGATCTTATGCATGCATAACAAAAATGAAGAAGGAAGAAGACATTGTTCCTTACATTGATATGAACGAATTTATGGGCACAAGACTTGGACACCTTCCAAACCTTGTTCTTAAGCTTATATGATATGGATGATCTCCAAGTTCTTAGTATAAGAACACTCCTATTAGTTGCACCAAGACAAGCCCTTTGATCTCTTCTAAATACTACACTAGTATAAAGAAGAAGCCCTAAATATATATTTCCAATAACTCTTATTACTACACTTAGTAGTTTTATTAGAAATTTCATGAACTCAATTTGTAGGAAAACTTATCAAGTTTTTCTTAGAGAGAAGATTGAGGTTTTTGAGAGATAAGTTAGATGTTTGCATGTATGAGATGTCCTTTTAAAAATAAGAGGAACAAATCCTCTTATGCATGCTAGAGGACCGGCCACACATGGTACATGGGGGAGGGTGAGCATGCTTTTTGTTCCTAATAATGCACTAAAGTGGTTACTAGGTTTTAGGTGAAATGATTATGTTTACCCATTAAACAAATCAACTAATTATCACCCTTAACTTACCCACCAAAACCGGTGCACCCATATAAAATGGGTGTCCATTTTATTTTTGCATTTTGTGATTTGTCACAAGTGTGACTTGTGACATGTAACATGTAATTTTGCTTATAAATGTGCATTTAACCAATTTAAATCAATTTCATAACAAATAATTTAGACTTAACATTTTAAGTCGCATTTTATAATTACATGTAAATAAAATGGGTCTTCTCATATTTGGTTAATATAATCTACAACAAATTGTAATTATAATTAACCAATTTTGCTTATCTCAAATGTTTCATAAACATAATGAATTCTTAGTAATATAACAATTAAATTACTAAAATGAATCTTATTTAATCATATTACAATAAGATATATTTCTCACGTTAAACTTGTTCAAATTAAGGGATTAATTTATCTGTAGCGCTATACAATTAATTAATGTACATGATTAGGGGATTGTCCTTTAGGTGTGATCTGAAGGGATCAACTGATCACCACCGTCATACGACAGTAACGTCAAACTCAATTGAGCAAATCGTTACCGATTTATGTTGACCAATTGACTATAATATGCATCATCCCTTTGTATTCTTATTATTGAGAATTAATTATGTGATCGCACTATTGTTAAGGACATTTACTCCAACTGCAACGGGAGTATATGATCAAGACAAGACTCAACATCAACAACATCAAGACAACAACATCCATTCAGACAACACCATGACTAGTTATAACAATGTCCTATTCAGTCCAAGTAACCACCACTTCAGGACAGCTAAGACAACACTACACCAACCAGAACAAAGCCTAGCCATCCACTTTCCAAGACTAAGCCACAACAACACACAGCCAACAGCAAAACAAACCCAACACAACAAAAACAACATTCAGCCTAAAACAGCCATTCACAGTCTTTCTAAACAGGGTCCATGGGGGTCTCCCACATCCAAACAAGCCTAACCAACCATCAACCTTAGTCCTTGGGAAGGTCCTCTACAACTTTGCCCAGGACTTCTCTTCCAAGAAACGCACACACAAAAAGTTAGCCTAGGGACAACTCCAAACTGTCCAGATTTCAGTCCTTATTGCAGTAGTTAACATGTCACTATCAAACTTTCCTGTTTTGATCAAACAAGCTCGAGGGCCTTTTAGCAGGACCTTTGGCATCCATCCCACTTCAGTTGAGCTCAAGAATCAAGCTTAGAAGTCCACTCCTCCACCAATTTCAACCTAAACAACCCAATTAAGGCAGATTGTCCCATTAGAACTGCTTTACTACTTTATTGCTTTATTCTGAACAATGTAGCTATTATTTCTGTTTCTTTTGTAAGCCAATTGTGGCCCTAGGATGTATTGAATGAGTAGGATGTAATCTCCTTGCCTATATAAGGCCATTTCCTAATGAATGAAAGGTAGATTTGAAGTAAAACATAAAACTGAAACCTTGTTTCTGTTGATATCTCTTGGCTGTGTGCTTGAGACAACTTCCTTTGATGTGTGCTTGGAAGGGAGCTTAGACCCTTAGCTGTGTGCTGGGATCAAGGTTCAACCCTCAACCATTGGCTTTGTGCTTTGGTTAAGGTCCTATCCCTTTCTTTCAGCATTCAGTCCAAACAAAACAGAGTAAATTCAAAGTGTCTAACCTTAGTTCAATTTGTCATTGTTTAGTTGTCTTTCTGAATAGTTTCATTGCAAATTGGTTATCAGAGCTTAGGTTTGTGAGTTCATTTACCTAACTACATTAAAAATACAAAAACCAATCATGAGTGAAGAGAGAATCACAGGTCTTGAGAATACAGTTCAAGGTCTTGCCAGAACTATAATGGAGGTCTCCAGATCTGTCAATGAACTCCTTGAGGGCCAACAGAACAATGATGCAAGGGGAGGCAGAAGTCGAGGAAGAGGAGCACCTTTCCCACAAGGAGGAAGGATGAGGCAACCTGTAGATCAGTTTGAAATGTCAGACTCAGATGGCTCAGATCAAACTCTTCTCAGACACCAGGACAAAGACATAAAGGTAGAGATCCCTGACTTTCTAGGTAGCATGAACCCTGATGATTTCTTAGATTGGCTAAGGTCTGTAGAAAGAGTCTTTGAGTTTAAAGGATACACTGATAGAAAGGCTTTTAAGGTTGCTATCATGAAACTAAAAGGTTATGCCTCACTGTGGTATGAAAACATGAAAACCTTGAGGGTTAGGGAAGGGAAAGAACCTGTTAAGTCATGGCTCAAACTGAAAAAGAAAATGAGGGCTAAGTTTGTCTCTAGGGACTACACTCAGGACATGTTCATTAAGCTCACTCACTTGAAACAAGACCAAAGACCTGTAGAGTCTTATCTAAGGGACTTTGAACAACTCACATTGCAATGTGAGGTTGTTGAGAAATTTGAACAAAAGATAGCAAGGTTCTTAGAAGGTTTGGATGAGAGGATAGCTAGTAAAGTCAGGCTACAAAATATATACTCCTTTGAGGAAGCTGTCAACTTGTCTTTGAGGGTAGAAAAGTTGGGGAAGGGAAAGGCCAGTGCTTCTAAGACACCTGCTAGAACCCCCACCTTCAAACCTTTTGTAGGAGTCAAGATAGGAGAACCTGTGGTTCCTATTAAGACCCCTTTCACCCTTGATAAAGGCAAGGCTGTTGAGGCAGGCCAAAGGAAGACTACCCCTCTCAAAAAGCGTTTTCAATGTCAAGGATATGGACATTTTGCTAGAGAATGTCCATCTAAAAGAGCTCTAAGAACCCTAGAAGTAATTCATTGGGGAGATGAAGAAGTGTTGGTCTGTGATGATGAGATGGAAGAGCCTGAGGTAGAGGCTAGTGAGGAGTTGATAGAGCCTGATGCAGGGTTAAGTTTGGTAACATGGAGGGTAATGCATACTCAACCCCAACCTTTGGAAGAGGATCAAAGACACCAGATCTTTAGGACCAGATGTACTATCAAGGGCAGAGTGTGTAATCTCATCATTGATGGTGGAAGCTGCACTAATGTGGCCTCCAGAACACTGATAGACAAACTAGCTCTACCCACCAAGGACCACCCCATACCTTACAAACTCAGATGGCTAAACAAAGGGGCTGAGATCAAAGTGGATAAACAATGTGTTGTGCCTTTTTCAATTGGTAAAGGGTATGTGGATGAGAGTCTTTGTGATGTTCTACCTATGGATGCATGTCACCTCTTGCTTGGGAGGCCATGGGAGTTTGATAGGGATGCCATACACCATGGGAGGGACAACAACTACACTTTTAAGCATGGGAAGAAGAAAATCACCCTGGCACCTTTACCACCTGCTTTAAAGATCAACCCAAACCCCATGAGTGAGGCTTCTAAGGAAGTCATGCTGATAAGTGAATCAGAACTAGTACAAGAGCTAAGTGAGTTACAACCTGTGTACATATTACTTGCCAAAGAGACTGGGATGAGCATGATTGATATCCCTGAAGAGGTCAAGTCTATCCTAGAAAGTTATGGTGATGTCTTTCCTACTGAGCTCCCTAGTGGATTGCCACCACTTAGGGGAATAGAACACCACATTGACCTAGTGCCTGGAGCTATCCTACCCAACAAGCCAGCTTACAGGAGTGATCCTAAGGCTACACAAGAGCTCCAACTTCAAGTAGGTGAGCTGCTCAACAAGGGCTATGTCAGGGAATCCCTCAGCCCTTGTGCTGTACCAGCCTTGCTTGTGCCAAAGAAGGATGGGACTTGGCGTATGTGCATTGACAGTAGGGCCATCAACAACATTACCATCAAGTATAGGTTCCCCATACCTAGACTTAATGATATTCTGGATGAGTTAAGTGGGGCAATGATATTCTGGATGAGTTAAGTGGGGCTCAAGTATTCACTAAGATTGATCTAAGGCAGGGCTACCACCAAGTGAGGATAAGAGCAGGGGATGAATGGAAGACATCTTTCAAGACTAAACATGGGCTTTATGAATGGTTGGTGATGCCTTTTGGGTTGTCTAATGCCCCTAGTACCTTCATGAGGTTGATGACAGAGGTCCTAAGGCCCTACTTAGGCAAGTGTGTGGTGGTTTACTTTGATGACATTCTTATTTACAGTTCAACTAGGGGAGAACATTTGCAGCATCTGAAGTTGTTGTTTGAGGTCTTAAGAGAGAACAAGTTGTATGGCAAACTAGAGAAGTGCACCTTCATGCAGCCTGAGGTTTACTTCCTTGGGTTCATCATCTCTAAGAAAGGAGTAGCAGTTGATCCTGAGAAGGTGCAAGCAATCAAGGAATGGCCCCTTCCTCAAACTGTTACTGATGTTAGAAGTTTTCATGGGTTAGCATCTTTCTATAGGAGGTTCATACAAGGGTTTAGTTCAATCATGGCCCCTATTACTGAGTGCATGAAGAAGGGAGAGTTCAAGTGGAATGAGAAGGCTGAAAGGTCCTTCAATCTGATCAAGGAGCTATTGTGTAAATCTCCAATATTGGTTCTACCAGATTTTAACAAACTCTTTGAGGTAGAGTGTGATGCTAGTGGCCTTGGCATAGGGGATGTGCTTACTCAAGAGAAGAAACCTGTTGCATACTTCAGTGAGAAGCTAAATGGGGCCAAGCTTAATTACTCCACATATGACAAAGAGTTCTATGCCATTGTGAGAGCATTGAACCATTGGGGACACTACTTGAAGCCTAAGCCTTTTGTGCTTCATTCTGATCATGAGGCTCTCAAATACATCAATGGACAGCATAAACTCAACCCCAGGCATGCCAAATGGGTAGAATTCTTGCAATCCTTCTCATTCTCCAGCAAGTACATAGAGGGTAAGAACAATGTTGTAGCTGATGCATTGTCTAGAAGATCTGTGATGTTGACCTTCATGGGACAAAGGGTGTTGGGGTTTGAATTCATGAAAGAGCTCTATCAGGAAGACCCAGACTTCAAGCATGAATGGGAGGTGTATCAGGAAGGGCAAGTCAAGAAAGGGAGCAAGTACACAACTCAGGAAGGCTCCTTGTTCTATGGAAACAGACTATGTGTGCCTAAGGGACCTTATAGGGGACTACTGGTCAAAGAGGTTCACTCCAATGGCCTTGCTGGTCACTTTGGGGTGCAGAAGACCTATGAAATATTGCAAGATCAGTTCTATTGGCCTAAGATGCTCAGTGATGTGCAAGATACCCTCAAGAGATGCAGGTCTTGTCAACTAGCCAAAGCACACTTTCAAGCTGGCCCTTACACACCACTTCCAGTACCAAACAAGCCATGGGAAGACCTCAGCATGACCTTCATTGTAGCCTTACCAAGAACTCAAAGGGGAAAGGATTTAATCATGGTGGTTGTAGATAGATTCAGCAAAATGGCACATTTCATTGCTTGTAAGAAGACTGAGGATGCTTTGGGGGTAGCTGAACTATACTTTAGGGAGGTTGTCAAGTTACATGGGGTACCTAGGAGCATTGTCTCAGATAGAGACACAAAGTTCATGAGTCACTTCTGGAGAACCTTGTGGAAGCTATTGAAGACCAGGCTATTGTTTAGTACTTCTCACCATCCCCAAACTGATGGGCAGACAGAAGTCACTAACAGGACACTAGGAAAGATCTTAAGGAGCATTGTTTCTAAGTCATTAAAAGATTGGGACCTCAGGCTAGCACAAGCTGAGTTTGCCTTCAACAGAGCTCCCTCCAGCAGCACAGGTAAAAGTCCTTTTGAAACAGTTTATGGAACTAATCCTCTCATGCCTACAGACCTAGCACCAGTCAAAGGAAGCAAAGCAAGCTATGATGCAAAGAAAAGAGTTGAGCAAATGATACAGATTCATGAGCAAGTCAAGAAGCAGATTGAAAGGTCCAATGAGTTGTACAAGGCTAGGTCCAAAGGGCCTAAGAAAGCAAGGGAGTTCAAGGCAGGGGATCTTGTATGGTTGCATTTAAGAAAAGAGAGATTTCCAGACAAGAGAAGAAACAAGCTCATGCCAAGAGCTGATGGACCATTTGAGATATTGGAGAAGATAGGCACAAATGCTTACAAAGTGGATCTACCAGGAAGCTATGGTGTCCATGGTACTTTCAATGTTGGAGACCTGAGCCCCTACCATGGTGAATCAGATGATGAAGGTGATGAAGATTTGAGGGCAAATCCTTTTCAAGAAAGGGAGGTTGCAACGGGAGTATATGATCAAGACAAGACTCAACATCAACTACATCAAGACAACAACATCCATTCAGACAACACCATGACTAGTTATGACAATGTCATATTCAGTCCAAGTAACCACCACTTCAGGACAGCTAAGACAACACTACACCAACCAGAACAAAGCCTAGCCATCCACTTTCCAAGACTAAGCCACAACAACACACAGCCAACGACAAAACAAACCCAACACAACAAAAACAACACTCAGCCTAAAACAGCCATTCACAGTCTTTCTAAACAGGGTCCATGGGGGTCTCCCACATCCAAACAAGCCTAACCAACCATCAACCTTAGTCCTTGGGAAGGTCCTCTACAACTTTGCCCAGGACTTATCTTCCAAGAAACGCACACACAAAAAGGTAGCCTAGGGACAACTCCAAACTGTCCAGATTTCAGTCCTTTTTGCAGTAGTTAACATGTCACTATCAAACTTTCCTGTTTTGATCAAACAAGCTCGAGGGCCTTTTAGCAGGACCTTTGGCATCCATCCCACTTCAGTTGAGCTCAAGAATCAAGCTTAGAAGTCCACTCCTCCACCAGTTTCAACCTAAACAACCCAATTAAGGCAGATTGTCCCATTAGAACTGCTTTACTACTTTATTGCTTTATTCTGAACAATGTAGCTGTTATTTCTGTTTCTTTTGTAAGCCAATTGTGGCCCTAGGATGTATTGAACGAGTAGGATGTAATCTCCTTGCCTATATAAGGCCATTTCCTAATGAATGAAAGGTAGATTTGAAGTAAAACATAAAACTGAAACCTTGTTTCTGTTGATATCTCTTGGCTGTGTGCTTGAGACAACTTCCTTTGCTTTGTGCTTGGAAGGGAGCTTAGACCCTTAGCTGTGTGCTGGGATCAAGGTTCAACCCTCAACCATTGGCTTTGTGCTTTGGTTAAGGTCCTATCCCTTTCTTTCAGCATTCAGTCCAAACAAAACAGAGTAAATTCAAAGTGTCTAACCTTAGTTCAATTTGTCATTGTTTAGTTGTCTTTCTGAAAAGTTTCATTGCACCAACAATCTCCCACTTGTCCGAGACAAGTATGCGTCACCAATTCTCTTGTCCTATTACAATCTCCCACTCAATGCAAGGTGTCTTGAAGGTCCTACTTGCATTTGATCATATCATGAGAAGTTTCCTCGATCTGGAGAGTAAATGTCTGACCAGAATTATCTACCATAGATACCTTCCGAGCGTGGCCACGCATTTTCAAGTTATTCCTCCTCGAGTAGCCTTGAGATTTTAAAACAACCCTGACAAGGGGTGGACAATTTCTATCGCACTATTCCCTTTGCATGACCACAACTCATCATGACCCAAAAGATACCCATTTGACCCCGCTTACGAAGGTCGTAGAGCATAAATCAAGGTCACTCTGAAACTGTGCCACCTTAGGCGAACAATCTTTAGTCAAAGAATTGACTCAAAAAGAATACAATAGTAGCTCTTGCCACGACCTGGCTAAAAGAATTGCCAGAACTCTATAAACGGTCACTGCCTGGCAGATTGTCCCTTACAGTCTGTCTATGTGATTGATTGGTCATCCCTTATGACCCTATAGTACTTGAACTTGCCATCAACCGTATCACACTCTAGTCACTTGGATACGTCACCACATATAAGCTAGTAGGGGCCAATGCTATGTTAATATAGTCCACTTTAATGGGGTTCAAAATTGTTTCTACAACCCATTTGGATATAACAAAGCACAAAACGAGTTTTAGAAACTCAAACGATAAATGTGATTATCATATATCGACAATCAACACAATGTTATTGCTTTATATCATGTAAACTAAAGTTTATTTCGTCCATGATAATTCATGACGATCTTATTAAATGCAATAAAGGCATGGGTAGTGAATATACCATATATTCATTTATTCCAACCTTGTGAATTGCTTTTTCCTTCCATCCAACGTTATTCCTAATAACATGAATTCATCTACGTACATGTCTAGATTTATATCTAGTGTTGGGCTATTTAACTTCAAAGATGCTCCCACTCGTTATCATGATAGCTGATAGGTATTTAGGTGAAAGGATCAACCATTAACTCCTTGTAAGCCACCCTATCCTCATCATAATGTACTAGGTCTCTATTTGTAGAATTTATAATGATTGACTCTTCAATCATCCTTTTAGTTATTCGCTTCTTGTATAACAAAGGTACGCCTAGGATTAGGATGAATCCTTATATGTTTGGAAGTTTGAGTTTGTGTAACCTTTACCACATATCCAAATTTTCTCTACCAAACACAAGAATGTATCCCTAGTTCTCCTTGAGAACTATTGGATGTTCTTGTAGGCTATCCAATGACACTCATGTGGATTAATTTGTTATAGGCTTGTCATGCTCCTAGCATACAATTTATTTAGGTACGTGTATGTAATGGCATACATGATTGGTCTAATGGCGGAAACATTAGTACTCATGTGATCAACAACTCTTAGGTTCAGTGAATGACTATGACCCTTTCATAGTGATTCCACTTTTATCAACATAAATAACCTATTTAACTTGTTGAAATAGATAAAGGATCTTAGTGTACATGTTGCCCTCTTTCATCCAGCATTAAAATTCAACCACTCCTTTCAAAAAGGTAATATGAATACGTTACTCACAATGTGTGATACGTCATTCACGCGGAAAACAATTTCTCCCACTGAACTTCATGTCTTTACGTGACTTTAACTCCTACTGAACTTCATGTCTATACATGACTTTAACTCCCACTGAAATTTATGTCTATACATGACTTTTCGACAATTCTCTTCTTATATCTCATAATAAAAAAAGATCATTATAACCTCTAGGTAGATCCCTTAGGCTTGTGTCATGTACACATACTATTCCAGATTCCTATTTGTACATGTGGTTTTGTTATGTATCTTGTACACACCTACTATGAGGTATATTTACTGATGATTTGGATCTAAGCATAGTTACACATTAACTTAGCTTTTGCAGACATCTTCATGTCTATCCATGCAACTATAATTGGACAATTCCAAATACATCATCTCTTTGCATAGATTCCATTTAGTTTCATAAGTCTCTTATGTTAGAAAATTGAATTTTAAAATTTCTTGGTGCTTCCACTTCATAGATTATAATCTTATTATTATAACAAAAACATTTTCTTTTGGTCTCATCACTAGTCTAAGGATTCACCTAAGAACGCTTTATTTTGGTCTCCTCACTAGTCTTGAGTGTAACCTAAAAACATTTTCTTTTGGTTTCCTTACTAGCTCCTAACTAGTTTTACGTTGTGGCTTTTTTTCTCCCACTCTATCTTTAGAAAAATACAACTATTTTCTTTAAAGATAGCCTTATGAGTCACAAACAATTTTGTACTCATACTCGTGAAGGAGGTAGAAGTATCACAACATGACCTTAAATGATCTACTAAAGACTTTATTGTAAAGATATCGAATCTTAGCTTTGACATAGACTAGTTCAATAAGCTAAAGAGGTGGACTCATATTCATGTCATTTATAATCTTTATAAGTGGTGTAGCCAATTGGTTAGGTAGATTTCCTATTTTGAGTTCAATAACTCAATTTGACTTAACAATTGATCTTTCAAAGTAAGAATCGAATTCTTAGCCTTTTATTATAATGATCCAATCATCATAATACTAATATGATCAATTTGAGTCTATACAATTTATGTTATTAGTGCAAGTAGAGTATAATGACAAGTTTTAGAACTAAAAAGTTTCAACAATCCGAGTGACTTGGGTTGAAAACCAAGTCACCAAATATTCATTTACAACAAATTGTTCTTGAAAATAAATTTTCCATGTCCAACAAGGAAATTAAAAGTTCTAAACAACCATAATACAATCAAAAGGGGAGACAATCTCGAGGCTAAGCTTCTTTAGGTCTTCAACCATGGGTGGCTACCTTAGCTTCCCTTGAAGAGCCTTCTTAAGCTTGCTTGTCCTTGCCTTTATCCTTGCTAGAATGCCCTAATTTCAATAAAAAGGGTAAGAATCACAACTCGTATCTATATACCAAAGTTGAGATCATAACATAAATGATAGGGATGAAAAATTACCAACTGAAACAATCTTTCCAGTTTTGATATCTCCTAGATATTTAGGGTAATTCCTCTTCCAATGCCCTTCACCATTACAATAATGACATTTGTCCTCAGTCGAGGGTCCCCTTTGTGGTTTGGGAGAGCTATTCTCAATAGCTTTTCCCTTGCCTTTGGAGGTTGAGGGCTTTTTCCCTTTGCTACCACTTCTTTTGAACTTCCCCTTGCTCTTATTATTAATATGGAGCACATCCTTGGAGGTGCTAACAATTAGCCCCATGTCTCTCTCGGCTTGCACAAGCATCTTGTGCAATTCATGAAGAGATGTTTTCATGTTTTGCATATTGTAGTTTACCCTAAACTGCACATATGTTTTGATTTTCCTCAAGGAATGTAAGACTCGGGCGATAACGAGTTGTTCGGGAATGGTCACCCCATGCAATTTAAGAGTCTCAATATGCTCAATCAATTTAAGTACATGAGGGCTAACTTTTTGGCCCTCTTTTAGGTTCATGTCGAAAAACGCGGAAGCCGTCTCATATTGTATGATCCTAGGAGCTTGTGAAAACATGGTCACCAGCTTGGCATAGATCTCATAGGCCGTGCTCATTTTTGGAGATCGGCCTCCATAGATAAAATCAAAACGTTTTTTTATCGCGGCAGACACTTTGTGGTAAGCCTCATAGGCTCGCCTTGCGGCGGCGGTTAACCTTTCGTTAGGTGTTAGGGGAGAGGCTTCGGTAAGGTAACGAAGCTTGTCGTCACCTTCCGCAGCCAAGCGGAGTTGCGCATCTCAATCGGCAAAAATAGCGCCATTCTTTTCTAACTTGCATTGATCCATGAAGGATCAAAGCCATGAGACATTTGTGAGAGTTGGAGCATTTGTGGAGGAATTTGGAGTTGCCATTGCGAATAAATAATTGTGACTACAAATTTTAAGACATAAAGGAAATGTCAACATTTATCGTTTTATATATACTTGTAAACATTTTAATCAAGTTTAGCATTTAAATAGTGACCTCTACCCAACTGTTATAACTGATTCCGAGATCCAAATTCATATCAACTTGGGCACGGTGAGCCAATTCATCCCTCATTAACATAATTGGGTGGATTAATTCTTTGATCGATTCTACATTACACTACTACAAAAACAGGCTATGACAACGGTTAAAAACCGTTGTAATATTAAAAAGCGGACGTTGTTAAAGCCTCCGTTGTTAAAGGTTTTAACAACGGTGCCGATTTAATGAAAATACCGTTGTGAATAGTTTTAACAACGGTAATAAGTCGTTGTTATTACTAGATAACTGTTGTTAAAACGTGTGAATAATTATGGTGGGAAAGATACGAGAACGGTTCTATGAAATTAAACCGTTGTTAAAGGTATGATTAATTTTGGTGGGAAGGATTATAACAACGCTTTAATTTTTCAAACCCGTTGTGAATATTGTTAATTACAACGGAGTATAATAAAGAAGCCGTTGTGGAAAGTTTTAATAACAACAGGTATTCTATAATACACCGTTGTTAAAGGTATGATAAGTTTTGGTGGGAAATATGTTACAACGCTTTTAATGAATTTTGAAAAACCGTTGTTATTATTTTTATTATTGTTTTTGAAAAAATTGTAATTTGTTCCCCTGCCACCAGTGAAAATCCTGCATAAATCAGCAGCAGTAGCAGCAGCACGCATCATAAACCAATTTCAGAAGCAGCAAAATGATATATCTATATATAAATCAGAGCAATTCATGTACAGGGCAATTCATGTACATGGCAATTCATGTACAGCAGCAGCAAGATGATATATACAACCAAAATGATCTCTTTCAGAGCAATTCATACTTACAACTTGCTCTAATTAATGACTTCTACAAATTAAAGTTCCCTATCTGCTTCCAAAATAATCTAAGTTTCATTTATTCTTTGTTTGTTCAAGGACGTATTTGCCCAACAAGTCCCTTACCTCGTCTATATTGTGCTTAGTGTACTCAGGGACATGTGGCGTGTTGATTGAATACTGCGGATAAAACAAATAAAAGACATCGATCAGTAGGGTAACAACAGTATAGGCATATCATACATAATTAGCAACATCGATCATATATATATAGCAGAAAAGATATCAGCTCTAATGAAAAAAAGTAAATAATAGCTACATTAAACTACTAACTCTTTCTGGAATGCTGATATATCTTCGCCTAATAATCTCCAACATGAAACGACAAACGTAGTATCCACATTGGATGCTATCCGGCTGTTTAGGGACCTATTATTACATAATAAACGAAGAGACGAGAAGGCAATTACCAATTAGTTTAATGCGTAATTAAAAAAGACAGATGTATATGCGTAATTAGTTTAATGCACTTAATTATTAAGGTATTGTATTTGCGCGTACGTACCCCTGTTATCGTAATAAAAGTAGGGCCATCATCAGAATATTCTGTCGGTTGATTGCCGGTTGCTCTTTTCTTCTCAAAGGCCCTTTAAAAAAGGAAAGAGGCCGAAAGTCACATAAACTTACTTAATAATAATAAATGAAACTTAATATTATGTGCCAAATCATCATCAGTATTATAAACTTACTTAATAATCAACATCTTAAAGGTCTCGGATGGTTGTCCATGCAAAGAGTCCAACCAAAATACTTTCTTCGTGGTCGGATTGATCGCTGCTAGCACCCAATGTCTCCTAGAGATCGAGAGACACATCATTATTAACAATCACAACATGCATCATAACCAAACATATAAAAATGCAATTGTATTTGGAATCGTAATATTAATTATATATTACCCGGCTTCATTATAAGGGGCAAAAATGAGCTTATTGTTTTTCGCCAATTCCCCAGCAATATAATTTACACGTTCTTCATACGAAAACATCTCGATATGCATAGATAAAACATTTGGGCACATGAATCCGTATTGAGGAAGTGGATTAATATTGGTCTCGGCGGGGATCACAACCGAGTTCAAGTACCTACATGCCGGTTTTAATTCCGATATTATAAACACTATATCTTACTTAGTCAGAATATTAGAATACTGCATGATTTAATTTATTAAGAAACTTACTTCATCCAAACATATAGGTGTTGGACATCAATCTCGTCAAGGCCAGCCCAAACGGCTAGCGTTTCCCAATCCAGCATTGCTTGGCGTTCTACCCCTACAATATCATTCTCGAGCGGAATAACTATTAATTGCTCGCTTGCTATGCGTCTCTCAGCCTCCTTATAAAGCTCCAGCATCGCCACCGTTCGTACTTTTTCCATGTAAACGTTCCCATGATATTTAGTACTGGATAGACTCCTGACCTCTTTCAGCTTGGGGAAATGATGCGGTGTGCTACCTTTCACAACCTACATGTGGCTAACTAAATTAAGTTGCTCTTTCAATGATGAGGCGATAGTAGAACTTAAAATATAAAGAGAGTTGATTAAATACCTCATCAAGTTGTTGTATTGACGAGGTAGTAGAAAGATTATTGTCTATCGAGTTAGACTTATCCATGTTTTTTGTTACCTACAAAACAAAAATAAAACATAGTATAAATTTCACTATTTATGAAGGTGATGAACAAAGACAAAAGGCGGGTTAAATTAGATGTATTTTTCTAACCCCGTCTACATTCTGTTGAATTTTACAATCACGAGCCAAGAAAATGTGGCTTTGAGGCCATTGGACAAAACATTTAACCGCATCTGCCAGTATTACTAGGTCGTCGCGGACTGGGACGGGCAGTTTACGGGTTCCATAGCCCTTCACGACTCCCACTATCCCCACTTTTGCATGCTTCGGCAAGAGTGGTACGCCATGAACCAAGATGGTTTCCGCTGAGTCCTTGGGCTTTGGGTATACGAAACCCCGAGCAACAATCACATTCTCTTTGAATGAAGGGTCGGCGAGACGAACAACTACCCGCTGTTTTGTGGCCTGAAGAATACACATTATTTACTAAATACCAAAATATAATAGATATCATAAATGATCTATATTGAGTATATAATGTAAAGTTAGTTACAAGTATTTATTGTTGGTGGGTAGGCTATTATACTTGAACATGTCCAGACCAGATTTAGCACTGACAACATATACTAACTTCTTATATTCTACATACCTCCTTATTGTCACCCGTCTTCTCAGCCGGCTCCTCAAGTTGCGTCCCCTTTTCAGAGTTATTTACCTTATAAAATTAATTAACCAATCAAAGGCATGCAATGGCTGCTGGAAAGAACAAATGCAGAGGTTCAAAATGGTTAAGTCGTATTTACCTTATCGGCTTGAGGTATCAAAACCTCAGCAGCATTAGGTACCTCACCCGTCTCCTCAAGTTGCGTCCCCTTTTCCGACTCATTTACCTAATAAAATAAACCAATCAAAGGCATGGCTGCTAGAAAGAACAAATGCAGAAAAAAAAATCATATTTACCTTATCGGCTTGAGGTATTAAAACCTCGACAGCAGTAGGTACCTCACCCATCTTCTCAGCCGTCTCCTCATGTATTGGCAAGGTAGTAGTGTCTGCCTCTTGACAAATCTGTTGCACTACCTCACCCTTTTTAATGACATCCTCCATCATCTTCAATTCTTCTTCGGAAGGCTTGCCTCCAGAATTCATCTTCAGTATCACGGAGGCCAATAACTGAACCTGCACGCCCAAAATGTAGAATCAGCAATTTGTTAAAACAATAACATGTGAATTTTAAATGACAATAACAAATGGTATACGTACCATGTCAGCCTTCCCCTTATTTTTCTTCTTCTTGTTCGAGCTAGTTGTCCCATAATATTTCGTGACTCCGACATGTAATGGGACGCCCCTCAATCGACCTGGATGCTCGGGACGGCCGATCGCTCTAGCAAGAACGTCGTCACGACCACTCGGAGTGAATTTCCCTTCCGCAACCTCCTTCAGAACATTCTCCTATAATATATTAAATAAACTTAATTTAATTTTTGTTACTAAAATAAATAGATAGTTAGACATACAAGAATTGAACAATAAAGTTATTAAAAACCCGTCTTAATAAAAATAATACTTACTATGTTGGCCAAGACTTCCTGATCATATTCGTTACATGTTCGGGATCCTTTAGGCGTGTGCCCTTCTTTATAAGTTACGTGCCGATTCAAGTCGGTCACACCTTTTGACACCTACACGTTAACTCAAAAATAATATATGTATACATGTATATCAAGTCCAAGTATGATTAAAAAAATCTAATATATAGATGCTACTTACGAGATTTTCTTCTATCAATCTGTAACCGCCTCGAGAACCATAATATACCCCCCGCTTCTGTGAGATGTTAGCACGATTTCTGGCGCTAACGCTCTTCAAATCATATAAAATCGCAAGTAGATGAGACAATTAGAAAATTATAGATACAAGTAGAGTTTTAGAGAAACTTTTAGAAAAATGTAACCTGAAACTTTTAGAAAAATGTAACCTTAAGTAGAGTTTTACAAAAATGTAAACATATGACATGGATACTTAACCTGAAACTTTTCAGTAGCTCGTTTCGCCTTATAATTATCCCATTGTTGCTGAGTGATGTGGGGGTACTTTGTCGGTGGGCTCTTATGCATCTGCCCCGTCTCCTTGTCCACATACAAGTGTAATTTGGCAAGGTCACACCTCCACTGCCTTAAGACTGCCGCTGCCTTACGTAATAGATACTTATCATGGCAGTCTGGAATATCGAAAGCTTCCTGCATCATCATCATATATACTAATAAGCGGCTGTCTAATATCATACCTTTATACGAACCTTTATACGGCTTCCTGCCTTATGTAATAGTAACTTATGCAAAATAAAATGGTGTTTAGCTAAAGATATTATCATACCTTTATACGTTTCAAGAGTAAGTTCTGCAATGAAGGATTTATATTCCTGAAATCATCTAAATCTATAGGCACAAACTGTTTGGTTGTAACTCCAATCCAAGTGGCTAAATGGCTAGCATTTGGACCAGTAGGAACACCTTTCACACTCCATTTTATTTCCATCGGCGTTTTTGCCGCTATAGCTGCAAGGGCTGCAGAGCACTTCGAAGCACCCCTCTCACCAGGCTTATCCCCCTTATCATTGTTTTCTACTCTTTTCCGTTTTTCACCCATGATAATCCTAAGACACTAAGACCTTCAAAAGAAATGAAATAGTAACGGAACAGAGTCATGCATACAGCGATTCTAAAACCCTAAGACCTTGAAATGAATGAAATAGTAACTGAACAAATAAAGAGTCATGCAGAGATTCTAAAACTCTAAAAACTTAGAAAGGAATGAAACTACATGATAAAGAGAACGATAAATAGAAAATGAAAACAAAAAGATGAACTTCAAACTTAAAACCCTAAAGACGAAACACAAAAATTACCTGATAAAGAAAATGAGAACAGGGTGATGATAAAGAGAACAGGATGATGATCACGAGTACGAGGAGGATGATGATGATACTAAACAAAAAGATTTGTGTTGTAAACGAGGATGATTGTAAACGAGGAGGATGATGATGATAATGTACGTGTGTAAAATTTACTCTATAGGATTGTAAATTATTTTTTATTAAGAGAAACTAAAGGGTTTATTAAGAGAAACTATTGACAACGGTTATCCTATAAACCACCGTTGTTATAGAGTAATAACAACGGTTAAATCACACCCGTTGTAGAAAGTAATAACACTAAGACAACGGTTTATTTATTATAAACCGTTGTTGAAAGTAATAACAACGGTGAATTTCTAAAACACCGTTTTTATAGATTATGTATATTTTTTTTAATTTTTCAGATACGCGCGCGCGGTATTAAAATTTGAGGCACGAAATAAACTCATTAACTTTGCTCTAAATTAATTTATTTAACTTTGCTCTAAATTTAATTTAATTTATTTTACTTTGCTCTAAATTTTATTTTATAGGCGTAAGTTACGTTTAATTATTAGCTCGGATCGGGTTTGGCCTGGGAATCAATTCCAATCGGGTTAGATTCGGCGGGTTTGTAATTAATAACTTTATCGATCGGGTTAGTTATTAATTATTTTTAGTTTTTGGTTCAATTACCTCGAATCGGGTCATTTTCTTTTTAATTAAGGAACTGGTTATTATAATTATCATGCATCACTAGTTAACCTGAAACTAATCGATCGGGTGGCCAGGCCAGCAGTTACGGATCGGGCAATCCACTTTCTAGATCAGAGCAAGCGTAGCTACGTACTTCAATTCGGGTCGATCGCTTTTGGGCCGGGTCGGGGGCACGTGTCATTATTAATTACCTCGTATATATATATGTACTACTTATTGCAATAATATTGATGATAATTAATATAATATTGATGATGATATATATATATATAATAATTAAATGATGATGACTTCCGGATCTCTAATTAACGACGCTCGTACTACAATTTGCAATAATATAAACAAATAAATGGTTATTATATATAATATATATATGTATATATATTATATTGTTGTGTATGTATGTATGTACATACGTTTTTATATAAACAAATAAATGGTTATTATTAATAATAATAGGCCATATTATTCCGATCAGGTAGTTAGATTCGTCGGGCCGTTTTTGCATCACAAACCTGAAACTGTCCGACCCAAAATTAATTAGCTCGCTAGTATCGGGTTATTTTATTTAATTCGATAGAAATCATTATTTATTATCCGCGTGATGATTATTAAGTATCATTTTCGGGTCGGATCACTTTTAATTATTAAGTATCATTATTAGTATACGTGTGTTACTTCAAAATAACCCTAAACCCTAAACCCTAAACCCTAAACCCTAAACCCTAAACCCTAAACCCTAAACCCTTTTTTATATACTTCTAATAATACATCAAAATATTGAACATCAATTCAAACACTTTAAACAACATTCTTTCTCATTGATTTCATTAGGAATAACCTAGATTTTATAATAAAGTACATTACATTCATCCGACATCAAATAAATAAAGATGTTAAATAATCCGGAACAATTCCGGTTAAGTGTAAAAAGCTTTTCTCACACTGCCACCAACAATCCGGAACAATATTGATGATACTGATGACTTCCGGATCATTAACCTCGTATTTTGCAATAACAGATTCAATGCCTGCAAGTACACGTCTTGCATGTGGAGATAAGGTAGGACGGGTACAGCTCAACATATCTCTTGCGGCATCCAACCTCCGAGTATAAGGCCGACGTGGGTAGACAGAGGACGATGATGATGACGACGCTTGGTTGACAAGTCGGACTGCTTCACGCCTCTTAATCCAATAATCCCTTCGATGTTCAATGGATCCTTTAATCAATGGGTGATGATCAGCGGGAACTACGGCAAGAGCCTCCTCCTCATCTGCAATCAATTTTGTAAGGGTCGTCTCATCGTTGGGAAGGTTAACTGCTGCCATTGATGATATTAATTTTAGGGTAGTTATGTAATATTTAAAGGAGGGGTTTTGAGGCTGTATTTATAGAGGGGTTATGCTGCCATTGATGATGTTCAATGGATGCTTTAATCAATGCTGGTTCTGCTGTTGTTTATTCACGGGTTTGGACTGCAATATCTTTTAATTAAAAATAATAATATTGATCAATAACAACGGTTATTGGTACAAAAACCCGTTGTTATTACGCAATAACAACGGTTATTGGTACAAAAACCCGTTGTTATTACTAACCACAACGGTTTTGTGATGCAGTATAATCGCTTTGTGTTTGTGTTTTTGTGTTGCAGTACAGTATTATTAGTGTTCTGTATTTTTTTCATCTTTATTAAAAGTATTGACAACGGTTATTATTCATATTCACCGTTGTTATTAGGTTACCTATTTACAACGGTTAACAAAGTTAAATCCGTTGTTACAACTAACAACAACGTACAACAAAATCATATCCGTTGTTATTAATTTAAGCCAAATAATGCGCCAAATTAATAACACATTATAACAACGGGTTTTTCATACCCGTTGTTATTACTTTTCATTATTTCGCGCTAAATTAATAACAACGGATATAGAATAAACTGTTGTTATTAGTAAATTTATTTACAACGGTTATTTTAGTTCACGCCGTTGTTAAAACTAATAACAACGTTCGAAAAACTAACACCGTTGTTATTAGGTTTAATAAAATTCCGCGGAAAAATAATTATCCATTCCACAACGGTTTTTCTTTATTTTCGTGAGTATGCGTTGTTGATGGGGCGTTGTTATTGCCTGTATTTGTAGTAGTGTTAGAACTCTCGGTCGATAATATTACTTTAATATTTATCTTAAGCCCGGAACACATGCGGCTACGGTCGCGAATACTTCCGTTGAACTCAATCCAAATTTCGAAATAATAACCTTTATTACCCCACTTACCCAACGTAACAAGTTTAGCACCCCGGTGAGCCGAGCCTAATTCCTTGCGAAATTGGGATTCATGGGTTCTACAATTTGGTAAGGCTTGATCTCATTTATTTATTAAGAGAGGTCATGTCAATTTATTATCTATCTCGTTAAAGTGAACTAAATCAATGAATTAACGATAATTTTAATTGACACGGTCGAATACTCGATAAAATATGCATGTCATGTTATGACGATTTGGCAATGCATGCAAACATATTAAATAAAATGCAAGCATAAAAGTAAAACTCCTAGTATGGCCTTTCCTAGAATAGAAAATCATATAATCTTTTACAAATTTGGAAACCAACTCCTTTGGTCCCTTGAACTTCATAAGCACGCCTCCCAAGGTCACCGTTTATCTCAGAACTCCTTTCCGAATGGCACCGTCTTTGGGAAACTCCGGTATTACAAATAATTACAAAATATATAATAAAACTACAATAATTTCTTATTATACATTTGTAAAATAAAATAATACAATAAAAGTGATACGAGATTACAATAAATTACAACCAAATCAATATTACCTTACATTCCGGGTAATATCGATTAAAACTAAGGCCATACAAGGAATAAATTACATAATTCCAAATTACATAAACCAAAATATGACATTCATAATAAATATGCAGCATAATAATATGTATAAAATATGCTCATTTTAAATGCCAAATCGCACTATTTTACGGTTTATATCGTCTATAACCCGGTTTTACAGAAATGCGTGATAATAACATTTTAAAATCACCAAACAATACTTAAATCATATTTAAGTCCAAGTTAATTGTCCCAACTGGTTTTGGACTCAAAAATTAGTCATCACTCAACTTGTGACAATAATTTAACTTGTTATATAATTGCTCAAAATTAGACTTTAAAATCATATTTTAATTAAATAAATTTAAATTTAATTACAATAATTACAAATTTCAAATTTTTAAATTTTTGTACATTCTGGAACATTTCCATGATACTCATAATGTCAAAAATCATGGTTAAAAATTTCGAATCCTTTTTGAGAAAAATCAGTTGCGCTTTATCGGTTTTATCAAATAAAATACATAAAACATGCGAAACTTAATCAAATTAAATTTTCAACTTTAGATCTGAAATGTGGGGCATTTAATTTACCAGCAACAATTTCTCTTGAAATGAAATTTATTTTAGCTATATTTGCTAAATAAGTCACTATTTATGCCATTTTCACATTAAAAATTCATAAATCATGCAAGACAAATCACATTAGTCTGAAATTTTTTAGTCTCACAGTAAAAGATGCATGTGACAACATACTAAAGTTTCATGGTCATATTCAAAGCGGAAGTATTGTTAACCATTCGACCTTCATTTATATCATTTTATCATATAAAAATCATAAATCATGGGAAATAAGTCCACTTTACTCAAAATTTTACATACAGTAAGTAAAATGCATGTGTTATATTGTGTAAAAATTTCACGGTCAGAAAATAAGTGTAAATATTTTTATCGTTTTAAACATTATTTTACTCATTAAAATGTAATAAAAACATTAAAAATCATATTTGAGCAATATAAATTTCAATAAATCATCAAAATGACCTAAAATAATATTAGAACCATAATCTATTGACATGCAAATGATTTTGTGATTTTATCTCATAAAACACAACTTACTAGTTTTCTTTAAGTTACATTAACTCGAAAAAACTATAAATCGATTATATATGCAACAACCAAAGCTCTTGATACCGCTTGTAAGTTTCTGAAACTCGTTATTAGAAATTTCTAATATCATCTTATGAATAGTTTACTCATTAAACTATTTAGATCTTATGCATACATAACAAAAACAAAGAAGGAAGAAGAAATTGTTCCTTACATTGATATGAACGAATTTATGGGCACAAGACTTGGACACCTTCCAAACCTTGTTCTTGAGCTTATATGATATGGATGATCTCCAAGTTCTTAGTATAATAACACTCCTATTAGTTGCACCAAGACAAGCCCCTTGATCTCTTCTAAATACTACACAAGTATAAAGAAGAAGCCCTTAATATATATTTCCAATAACTCTTATTACTAGACTTAGTAATTTTATTAGGATTTCATGGACTCCATGTGTAGGAAAACTTCTCAAGTTTTTATTAGAGAGAAGATTGAGGTTTTTGAGAGATAAGTTAGATGTTTGCATGTATGAGATGTCCTTTTAAAAATAAGAGGAACAAGTCCTCTTATGCATGCTAGAGGACCGGCCACACATGGTACATGGGGGAGGGTGATCATGCTTTTGTTCTTAACAATGCACTAGAGTGATTACTAGGTTTTAGGTGAAATGATTATGTTTACTCATTAAATAAATCAACTAATTATCACCCTTAACTTACCCACCGAAATCGGTGCACCCATATAAAATGTGTGACAACCCTCGCGATACCGGAAATAAAATATAACAAGCATGCAATTTATATAGCGGAAAATACGATATTTTTGAAACTTTTTACATGCCAAAAGAAGAGTACGAGGTATGTCAAATAAATACAAACTAAAGTATAACATACTACAAAGAGATGTAGTCTCTCAAAACGTTATCAAACATAAAAGTTGTTTAACAAACTAGCTAAGAACGTCTATGAGTGATTCGTCAAGTCCAACGCCCGCAAGCTCACACCCGAACCCAAAAACAAGCAAAGATCCAGCCAAGCAACCTGTTCATTCATGAAACATGAACGCCACAGTAAGTGGGGAGTAACTTCGGGTTCTCCCAGCCATATCACAAATAACATACTTAAACGGTAATAAACATGTAGAAGCATACTATATATATATATATATATATATATATATATATATATATATATATATATATATATATATATATATATATAGAATAAGGATCAAATGAGTCCACCTTATTTCCTTGAGTCCATAAGTCCTCTTATAAGCCATTAGATCTTGAAAATGGATGGCTTAGATTAAAAGAGGAAAATTGTCATTAACAAGTGTTTAGTCCCCTTCTCTCTCATCCATACTAATTAAACAACTAATACCATCCATCCCCCTAACACAATCCTCCCACAATTCATTCATCATACAAACTCCACCTTCTCTCTAAAAACACTCTCCTCCTTCTCTCTAAATTCAAAACACCCACCAAATCCAAAAAAAAAAACCTAGATCTAAACAAAAAAAAAAACCAGCCGCCAACTTCTTTGCCACCCAAGACGCCCTCCTCTCACGCCCCCTCCAGCCGCACCACCACCTCCGGCCTCCTCTCACACCCTCCTCTCACGCCCCCTCCAGCCGCACCACCACCTCCGGCCTCCCTTTCTTCTCCTCTTTGTGCGCCACCTCTGCCGCCGACACAGCCACCGCCACCAGCCACATGTCGCCACAACGCCGCCAGCCCACGACGCCACTACACCACCAACCGCCTCGTCTTCCTCCTCCCGGTCACCCCACGACGCCACTACTCACAGCCCACCACCCCACGACACCCTCACTTGTTCCCACCACCTTGAACCCCTCACGACCACCCGCTATCCTGCCACCACTTACCACACCACCGATACCTCACCCGCTTCTGCCACCACCTCCGTCCGCCTCTCCTCTCCTTTCTCTCTCTCTCTCTCTTTTTCTTTTACTGGATCTGAGTTATTCTTTTTTTTTTTTTTTTTTTGTCTATTTTAGGTCTACTTATTTGTTGGTTAGATTTATCATTACTTTTAATTTTATTTTTTATACATCTTTTATTTTTCAGATTTATTGTTATTTTGTTTTCTTTTTCCTCCACATTTAGATCTACTAAAATGTATAATTATTATTTTCTTTATAGATTTCTTTAATAATAATAGATTTTTGAAAAAAAAAATCATATTATCTCTTTTTTTTAATGTCAAAAATAGTTGTAGTTGTTATTATTGTTGTTTACTTACTGTTATTGTTGGCGGTGATTGAAGTTACAACATTAAAGGACTAGGGTTACACTTTCAATGAACTAAAGTTACACACTCAATTGACTAAAGTTACATTATTAACGATTAAAGTCACAACCTTAAAAATGTTACACTATTAATGATTAAAGTTACAGTTGCAAAAGGGTAAAGTTACAATTACAAAAGGGTAAAGTTACATTTGAAAAAGATTAAAATGACATAAATTTATCTAACAATTACAAAAAATCAAAAAGTGATAAAGTTACACTATATTTGGATTAAAGTTATGCTTGTAAAAGGTTAAAGTTACATACTAAAAATACGTAAAATGTTAAAAAACTTGTCTTAAAATCAATTTTTAGTATAAAGTTATAGTATTTTGGACTAAAGTTACACTTGTAAAATGCTAAAGTTACACTTTGAAATTACCTAAAATATGAAAAACTTGTCATAAAATCACATTATTTTTGATTAAAGTTACACTCGTAAAGGGCTAAAGTTACATTCTAAAATTACGTAAAATGTCAAAAACTTGTACTAAAATCACTTTTTAGTATAAAGTTAGCCTATTTTAGATTAAAGTTACACTTGTAAAGGACTAAAGTTACACTCTAAACATACGTAAAATGTCAAAAACTTGTCTTAAAATCACTTTTTAGTATAAAGTTACACTTGTATAAGGCTAAAGTTACACTTTAAAAATACGTAAAATCTAAAAAACATGTCTTAAAATCAGTTTTTAGTATAGAGATACGTTATTTTGGATTAAAGTTACACTCGTAAAAGGCTAAAGTTACACTTTAAAAATACGTAAAATGTGAAAAACGTGTCTTAAAATCAGTTTTTATCATAAAGTTACACTTTTTTGGATTAAAGTTACACTCATAAAAGATGAAAGTTACACTTGTAAAACCGTATACTTGTAGAAAAACAAAATTTACACTTGAAGACAAAAGTTAAACCTTAAAATGCTAAAATGTCATCAACTTTAAGCTAGAGAGAGACAGAAAATTAATTAGTATATAAGTAATGGATTAGTGTAGTGGTTACTTTTTGCTTCCAATCTCAACCACCCACATTGAAAGATCTAAGGGCTCATAGGAGGACTTAGGGACTCAAAAGATATGATGGACTCATTTGAACCTTTCTCTATATATATATATATATATATATATATATATATATATATATATATGTGTGTGTGTGTGTGTGTGTGTGTGTGAATTACGAGAAGTATAAATAAGCATTTCAATATATTAAGATATAGGCGCATGAAGTACAAAACTGTAAACATCAGATTATAGACAGACTCAGGGAAGACACCCTTAGGCAACTATATACTCACTAGGGCTTACATCTCACCGTTAGTGGCATATACTTGATAACATAGAGACTCGACATATAAACCACGCCAAGTCATCCATCAGTCACAAAGAGTCAACATATAGGCATCCATCCAAACACACGATTATGGTAACATACTCTCTCACGGTTAATGACACGCACTAGCACCATGTACATAGAAAGAATGATCAATGCACGTCCACGGGATAAACATTTCCCTGAACCATACACGATAAACGTTTCGTATATGAAAGACTCATTTCCTCCCGGTAGGACGACGATAATAATACGGTCCTAGTCTAAACCTGGCCAGACTCTCGGAATAAACATGTTCTGATTCGACATGCGATACACCTTTCGCATCCAAGACTCGGTCAAACACAGAAGCCGAGTACCCCAAATTCGGTCAACCATCACGAAAGAGGCGGAAAGAGCACAAGCATCATAATCAAGCGGTACGCTACATGCAATAACACCACCTTGCAAGGATACGACATTTGACGGCCAGGACGATCAACGCATTGCGTTCGCCTCCCAACAACGTCGTCATATCCCCACTAAAACATGCATACAAGAATTAAGGATACACCTCCTCGTTCCGACATTTCAGTCTAACGAGCAAGGAGGTATAGCCGGGGAATGAGAGTTCATAGCACTTAACGATTAGTGCTCAAATCAAAACATAGGTAAAACCGACGCAAAGGGGGACATATCAAAAACCGTCACAAAACATGCGATATAAGCGAGTGGGATATCATATATTCTAAACATGATTATTTAAAGCTATTACGTAAATTTATACGATAAACGAACCATACAAACTATTATAAATGAGAGTATAAGAAAAGAAATGAAGAAACGATCACATGGGGTGCCAGCCGGTCAAGGGACCGGCCGCCGGCTACCCCGCTGGCACTTCAGCAACAAACGTAAAACATTGAAAATATAGGGGAGTCCCAGCCGGTCAGGGGGGCCGGCAGGGAATTACACAACACCAAGTTTTCTCGAAAATGTCAGCCGTGTTCCCAGGCGGTCGGCTGACCGACGGCCGGTCGGCCGGCTAGGACCACATTCACACGTAAATAACTATACTTCACCAATAATCTTCTTTAATCATCAATAACTATCATCAACTATCAACAATCATCAACAATTATCAACAAACAACAACCATCATCAACAAACACAAATTCTATGAATACTCATCCTATTCCAAATACATTTACTAACACCAAAAACACATTAAATCACGTATTGATATCGAGTAACCCTTCACTGTTACCTTTGTGCGTCTTCAATCGTCTTCTAGGTCTTCTTCCACGAGATAGTAATCTTTGTCGGGGTCTTGAAGGTCTCCACCTACACAAAGACAACAAAAGATGCATAAAATTGACCTTTGAGAAAAACGGTAATTTTATTACCACACAAGGTAGAGGAGGATAAGAGAGGAAGATTATGATGAAAATAAGGAGATTTGAGTGAGGAATGAATAAGTAGTGAGAAGTTTGGTTGATCCAAAAATGGAGGTTAGGGTTTTGGTTACTTGGTGAGGAAGAAGGTGAGTGGAAAAATTGAGGGAGTTAGGGTTAAATAGGGTGAGTGGAGAAATATGGGGGAAAAGCCCAAAATGTGGCTTAAGGCGTAACTCACATGGAATTCCGAGTGGAGTTCGAATACGAACTCGGATTTGCTAAATTAAACACGGGAAACTAAGTTCTAAACTAAATCTAAAATTACGCTAATTAATAATAATATATTATTATTAAAATAAAATAGGGTACATTTGCGGGTGTTACAAAATGGGTGTCCATTTTATTTTTGCATTTTGTGATTTGTCACAAGTGTGACATGTGACATGTAATTTTGCTTATAAATGTGCATTTAACCAATTTAAATGCAATTTCATAACAAATAATTTAGACTTAACATTTTAAGTCACATTTTATAATTACATGTAAATAAAATGGGTCTTCTCATATTTGTTTAATATAATGTACAACAAAATGTAATTATAATTAATCAATTTTGCTTATCTCAAATGTTTCATAAACATAATGAATTGTTAGTAATATAACAATTAAATTACTAAAATGAATCTTATTTAATCATATTACAATAAGATATATTTATCACTTTAAACTTGTTCAAATTAAGGGATTAATTAATCTGTATCGCTATACGATTAATTTATGTACATGATTAGGGGATTGTCCTTTAGGTGTGACCTCAAGGGATCAACTGATCACCACCGTCATACGACAGTAACGTCAAACTCAATTCCGCCAATCGTTACCGATTTATGTTGACCAGTTGACTATAATATTCATCATCTTTTTGTATTCTTATTATTGAGATTTAATTATTTGATCACATTATTGTTGAGGACACTCACTCCAACATAACACTCTCACTAAAAAGCTTTAGAAGTTTTACAAAACTCAAGTTCTAATATTACTAATAAAATTACCAAGTGTAGTAAAAGAGTTATTAGTTATATTTTAAGGGCTACTCTATATCACACAAGTATTGTAATATTGTAGTGATTAAAGGAGTTGTCTTTGTGCAACTTAGAGGAGTGATCTACATTAGAAACGTGAAGTCCATTCCCCATCTTTAAGCTCAAGAACAAGATTAGGAATGTGTCCTAAGCTTGTAGCCATCTCGTCTAAATATCAATGTGAGGAAACAAATTTTCTTCTTCCTTGTTATTTTGTTATGCATCCATAAGATCTAATTAGTTTTATGCGTAAACTAATTTTATTATGTTATTAGAAATGTCTAATAATGGGTTTATGAAACCTTCAATTTCAATGCTTAACATAAATCAATTCCCAAAATAAGTTAAGTAAATGAAATTACAGCAAAAGGATAATAGAAATAATTAATACAAAACAAGTACTAACGACTCATAAATTAACATTAATAATGAACTAAATTATCCTAATTGACATGAGTCGATTTGGCGATGTCAATTATTCACTTCATTTCGTATGTAACCCGACTCATCACAAGGTGAAGACAAATACTCTATATTTTCAGGGAGACTAATTTTTTTCCTATTTGTTCCACTTATTACGGTTACAATATGTCATTATAGTCGAATAATGTGAAAGGCCAAGAGTCACCCTTGTAATCTATTTAATCATCTATTCTTCAGTTAATAAAACACAACTTATTCCCTCTTTACTTCCTAACATGGTTTTAGAAGGATTTCTTTTTCCAAAAAAAAAAACAAAAACTTCTCATCTAACAAAACAATCACCACAAAAATCGTCTCTTACGCCTCCATGTCTGGCGACGAACAATCCAGCGAGCCACCGAAGCTCGAATTTTCAAACCCTTACTATCTCAGCTCTCATGATATCCCCGGAGCTAAGATATCTAACGTTGTTTTACGACGTGATAACTACGATGATCGGAAAAATTCAATGAAGATGTCGTTCAAGGCATGACGCCAATACGGATTCATTGATGGCTCAATTAAAAAGCCCACTGACACATTTTATCTCGAAAATTGGGAGGTCGCCCATTGCACACTTGTCCAACGGATTGGCAATACCATTGACCCGTCTCTGCTTGTAATTGTCTCTTATGTCGATGATGCCTCGTTGCTTTGGTTAGAATTGGAGGCTCAGTTTTCGGTGGTTCACAGGTCCAAAATACATGGTTTGAAGACTCAGTTGCACAATTGCCAACGAATAAAAGGTATGGATTATACTACTTATTACGACAAACTTAAATCTTTCCAGGACTCTCTTATTGTCCATGAACCACCGTTTACTTATAAGTGCGGCAACTATGAGTGTGGTGTTGCATCTGATGCTATAAAATACCTCGATAATGAGCGCCTTCATCATTTTCTTATGGGTCTTGATTTATTCCTTTTTGCTAATATTCGGTCTCAGTAGTTCCAATTTCATCAGTTGCCTTCCCTTAGTCGGGCATATCACGTTGTCTTTGAGGAAGAACGTCTTCGTGCTTCTCTTACTTCGTCCATTGATGTTTCTGATGTGGTGGCCTTCCCCACTCCGGGTCTGCTCATTCTCCTGTTGATTGGAGGGCTTTGCGTGATAAGGAGCGTGGTGAGATGCAACTGTTGGAGCTAGTGTCCTCCACAGTTAGTGTGATAACGTGTATAAATCTCTTATAGGTTCACATGGTATACTTAGTATTCTTATCAGTTGATTAACGTTTATCGATAACGGTTGGCTTGCAAGAAGTTTGACGTTATTGTC
>JAIUZE010074907.1:0-37417 GCA_022085475.1 Heliosperma pusillum
AGGTTATATGTTAGTTATCTGTTTCATAACATGAAAAGCATATCATATATGTTAAAGTTTTGTATTTTCCATATACAGTGCTTTTATGTTATTCATGTTTTATTAAACTTGACATTTCGTGGCTGGGAGAACTCGGAGTTACTCCCCACTGACTGTGGCTTCCGTGTTTATATTTAATGCGGTCGAACAGGTGGTGAATGCATATTTGGGGTACATTGCCGAGCTAGCGAGTGAAGTATTTACCTTGGACCTATATTCGGTTCTTAGATTGTATATTATTATACACTCTTTTATTTCCGTATTTATACGGGAGATATGTCTCCCGTCTTGTATATTTCTTTTGTATAATATTATTTCGTTTTGTAATGACCTTTTTATTTCGGACACCTTCAGTATGTATTTAAATTATTTTTTTTCTTTCCGCAAATTTGAGGGTGTCACAATAAATCCAAGAGAGGTCTTGTTCCTGTGGGTAGTGGGATTGTTTTGAGCAAGTCAAAATCACCCACCGAACCTGAAGAAGTTGAACGCATGAAATCTATTCTATGCTTCCGCTGTAGGATCGATCATGTATGCCATGATATGCACACGTCCAGATGTCTCGCATGCTTTAAGCATGACGAGTAGGTATCACGACAATCCAGGTGAGAGTCACAGGATAGCCGTAAAGAACATTCTTAAGTCCTTGAGAAGGACTAAGGATTCACTCTTGGTGTTTGGAGGAGATTTCGAGTTATGTGTTAAGGGTTACACCGATTCGAGCTTCAAAACCGATATGGATGATTTGAAATCCCGAGGTGGCTTTATTTTCATGATCAATGGAGGTGCGCTTAGCTGGAAAAGCTTCAAAGAGTCGATTATTGTGGATTCTACAATGGAGACTGAGTACATTGCAGCATTTGAGGCTGCCAAGGAAGTTGTTTCGATAAGGCAATTCTTAGAGGGGCTAAGGGTAGTTTCTTCTGCCAAGGATCCTATCACGATATTTTGTGATAACAGTGGGGCTATCTTTCAAGCTAAAGAACCCAAGTCTAGTAACTAGTCTATACATGTACTTAGAAAATTTCATGTTATAAGAGATTACATTGAAAGGAAGAAAATTGCGATATGTGAGGTTGAGACAAATGATAATTTTTCCGACCCCTTGACCAAGCCCTTATCGCAGGCTAAGCATGACCAACATGTAGTCTCCATGGGTCTTAAACGCATGCCAAATTTGTTTTAGATTATGAGATATGAAATAAAAATGTTGTTTTTATTGTTCATATATGATAATCACTTTTATCGTTTGAGTTATATATTTTAAACTCTTTAATCTATTACTTTGTTATATCCAAATGGGTTGTAGAGAAAATATTGGACCCCATTAAAGTGAACTAGATTAACATAGTATTCGCCCATAGTTACTTATATGAGGTGACGTCTCGAAGTGACTAGAGTGTGATGCGATTGATGGCAAGTTCAAGTGCCATCGGATCATATGCGATGACCAGTCGATCACATAGGCAGACTGTATGAGACACTATGTTGGGTAGTGACCGCTCATAGAGTTCTGGCAATTCTTATAGCCTGGTCGTGGCGAGAGCTACTATAGTATTCTATTTGAGTCAATTCTTTAGACAAAAGGCTCTTCACCTAAGGTGGCACAGTTTCAAAATGACTTTGATTTATGTTCTACGACCTTCGTAACTGGGGTCAAATGAGCATCTTTCGGGTCATAATGAGCTTTCTCTATTCGAAGGGAATAGTGCGATACGAATTGTCCACCCTTTGTCAGGGTTATTTAAATTTTCAGGGCCACTCGAGGAGTAGTAAGTTGGAGATGCGTGGCCACGCTCGGAAGGTATCTATGGTAGATAATTTCGGTCAGACAGTTACTCTCCAGATCGGGGAAACCACTCTTGATATGATCAAATGCAAGTACGACCTGCAAGACACCTTGCATTGAGTGGGAGATAGTAATAGGACAAGAAAATTGGTGACGCCACTTGTCTCGGACAAGTGGGTGATTGTTGAGTATCCTCAACAATAGTGCGATCACATAATTAAATCTCAATAATAAGAATATAAAGGGATGATGAATATTATAGTCAACTGGTCAACATTAATCAGTAACGATTGGCTCACTAGAGTTTGACGTTACTGTCGTATGACGGTGGTAATCAGTTGATCCCTTGAGGTCACACCTATAGGACAGTCCCCTAATTAAGTAAGTTAATTAATTGTATAGCGATACAGATTAATTAATCCCTTAAATTGAACAAAGTTTATATAATATGTGAGAATTATGTCTTATTGTAATATAATTAAATAAGATTCATTTTAGTAATTTAATTGTATATTACTAAGAATGCATTATGTTTATGAAACATTATGAGATAAACAAAATTGGTTGATTATAATTACAATTAGTTGTAGATTATTATCAACCAAATATGAGAAGAACCATTTTATTTACATGTAATTATAAAATATGACTTAAAATGTTAACTCTAATTTTTTTGTTATGAAATTGCATTTAAATTAGTTAACTACACATTTATAAGCTAAGTTACATGTTATATGTCACATGTCACATATGTAACAAATCACAAAATGCAAAATAAAATGGACACCCATTTTAAATGGGTGCACCGGTTTTGGGGCTTAGGGTAGGGGTTTAGGTCTTGTTGGTAATTCTAATTAAGAATTAGGATATATGATTACAACCTAGACCTAGATACCTACTCTAATGCTTTGTTAAGAACAAAATGAAAGTGACAACACCTCTCCCATGTGTGGTGTGGCCGGTCATACCATGCAAAATAAGGAGATGTTTTCTCCTTATTTAAAGCATACTTGATCTCATATTTATAAAAGTGCTTATCTCTCAAAAACCTCACTTATCTCACTAAGAAAACTTGAAGAGTCTTCTTATAAGTTGAGTTCATAATATTTCTAATAAAATTACTAAGTGTAGTAATAAGAGTTACTAGAAATATATATTATGGGCTACTACTATATTACTTTGTGCATGAATATTGTAGTGTTTTGGGGTTGTTTTGGGTGTCACTAATTGGAGTGTTCTTATACAAAGAACTTGGAGTTCATCCTTCTAGTTATAAGCTCAAGAACAATATTTGAAAAGCGTTCAAATATTGTGCCCATTTCATTCATACTCAATGTAAAAAAAATAACTTTTCTTCATCTTTTGTTATGCATGCATACAATCCACTAGTTTAATTTGTAAACTAATTACAAAATGTTATCAGAAATGTTTAAAAATGGGGTTAAGAAAATTACACTAAAAACATATCATAATTACTGGGCCACTATGTTCATCCTACCCAGTGGGGTCATAGCTCGTATTGAAACAATTTGCAGAAATTTCCTATGGGATAGGGGAGTGGACTACATTCTGCAGTGTAAACTCACAGGGAATGCAATAATGCAATCCTGAGTTCAGACTGTCCTTAAAACTAGTAAATGATTGAGTCAATTTCTGAAACTTTGCAGGAATTGTCTTAAGAGTGTTAGGAAGGGATTTTTAAAGTTTCAAGAATTATAAAATTGATTTGGTATTTTTCCAGAAAATGAATACTCAATCTGACAGTACTTGGGGCTGCTTGAGACAGACTGAAACAAACATAAAATAGACAATGATATTACTATGTTATTGACTCCCATAACTCAACAGAGGAAGACAACTAAATAGTTTAACAAGTTTAAACCTCAAACCCACAAATAAGCACAGGATATGAGATTTAGACTCAACAACACAACTAATATAGCTCACAGACAATGCACAGAACTTAATTAGAGATGCTAACAGGTTCTAATCTATTAACCACAGCTTGAGAATAGGTTAATAACTAGGCCTGGTTCAAACTAAAGACAATGCACAAGTTTGAGAGGTTGAGAATTAAGTCCCAAAGGTTTTTGTTTTCATTCAAGTTTAATCTGTCTTGGTTACATTCAAACAGCCAGTTATATAGGCATTAGAAAAGGTTGTGGACCTTAGAATGTAAATATCATCCAAGGGCCAACAATAACTCACAACTACTAACTTAACTACTTGAAAAAGTCTTCTAATGAGGACGAGCTTAACAGTTCTCAAGGACAGACAATAAAGCAAAAAAAGAAACAGACTGATCAAAAAAGCAGGAAAAGTGATTTTGTAGTTTTCTTGAAATGGAAAATCTTGAGTTTGTCTTCATATCTGATTGCCTGGTTGCTTTGCTTGTTCTTGGGACTCTTCAAGGCTTTATTTGTGATCATATAAGCCTCCCTCAACAGGGTGACAACTATCTAAATAAAAGAAGAGCCTCAACTGGATTTAAATTGGACAATACACCATGTTGGACTTTTTCTGGACTTCAACTTGAATGGCATTTTTCATGGACTTGTGATGGACCTTTGGAAAACTTATCCAGGACAATTTTGTAGTTCATAGGTTGGCCTTGACAGTGGGCCATGGTGGGGACTGGTGGCTTGATCTGGTGTACCTCTTACCAGATTGAAAGATGACTGGTGCAGACTGAGCATCATTCTGATGGACTGTATTTTGGACACTGGCATGAGATAGGGCTTGGTCAGTGGTCTGGCTAGGCTTCGCTTGGCCTTGGCTTGTGTTGGCCTGACCCTGGCTTGACTTGGCTTGGCTGTGGCTAGGCTTGGCTTGGTCATGGCTTGTCATGGCTCTTGTGGCTCGAGCTATGGATTGTCTGTCTTGCCTTGGCTGGATCATGGCCTGACCGTGAGGACCCTCTGGGTTTGCTCCTGTTGCAACCTCCCCAGGTTGAAATGGACTTGACCTCAAGCTTGGATTTTCTTCATCCTCAGAATCTCCATAGTAAGGGCTTAGATCCCCTATGTTGAAAGTTCCATGCACTCCATAGTCACCTGACAAATCAATCTTGTAGGCATTTGACCCTACCTTCTCAATGACCTCAAAGGGGCCATCAGCTCTTGGCTCCAACTTGTTCTTCCCTTTGGAGGGAAATATTTCCTTCCTGAGATGTATCCAGACTAAGTCTCCAGGGGCAAATTCTTTCTTATGCCTAGGGACCTTAGCATTCCTCTTGTACATGTCATTGACCTTCTCAATTTGCCTTATAACAGTCTCATGTAGCTTTATCATCTGTGTTGGAGTAAGTGTCCTCCACAATAGTGCATTTATATAATAAATCTCATTTGGAATATACGTGGCATGATTAGTATATTTTGATACTCTACGTCAGTTGATTAACGTAAATCAGTAACGCTCAGCTGACTAGAGTTTGACGTTATTGTCGTATGACGGCGGTGATCAACTGATCCCTTTAGGTCACACCTATAGGATGAGACCCAAAAAGAATACTAATTATTTGTATATGATACAGTTTAATTAGTGCATTACATATATTTGATATGTACGTTTAATTACGAGAGTTATTTATTGGAAATTGAGTTAGGAACTCATTCCACTTAAGTTTATTAGTCAATTATACGATAACTGACTGAATAAATTTTACGTCTTATTTTAATTCGATTAAATAAGATTTAATTTAGTGATTAATCGTTAATTCATTAAATTAGTTGAGGTTATGCATATATTTTGAGGTAGAGGTAATTAGTTAATTATATTTACAAAGAGTTGTAAAATAAATTAACTGGGCATTGTAGGACCTATTATATATTGATATAATGGTAAAATATCACTTAAAAGTTAAGTATATATTTGAGTCATATAATTGTTATATGATCAAATCTATAAATAATATAAAAAGGCTAGACATAATAAGTAACCTAAAATGACGTGGCATCATTATATTAGTCTTTTTCTAACATTCTGCTATTCTGTGCTTCTAGCTCTATCTTCCTAGCCACGTGGCCAATAAGAATAAAAATAAATGATCCATCAGGAAAAGAAAAAAAATAACAAATCGTTTTCGTAAGCTCTTCAGTCCAGCGTTACTATACCTTTTCATCTCCTCATCTTAAGTGCCATTAAACTATGCATTAACAAATCATGAATTCCATTGAATTGCATTTTTAAGTCTTGATTCTCTTCCCTGTCAATTGAATTTTCATTTCCCAATATATATATCTATCCTTCACTGTTTTCCCAAATGTCATTTTTAGTATCTATTAGCATTTTTTTCTTTTTGGTGACCGCTCTACTTTGGTTAGGAACGTAGAATATAATATATTTGCTCTCTGTTTACTATATTGGAAAGAGATTCATTTTTCCTGGTTGTAAAAGTGATGGTGATTCTTTGTGTTTTCGGTTGCACAAGCCGAAAAAGGCGAAATGATGGAGAGAGCAATGATAGTCGATCAATTTCGGTGCCGAGTTGAGCATATAAAGACAACCATGGTCGGCTCGAGTTGATGTGGACTTAACTGTGTTATTGCGAATTGGATTCGAGTTTTTATTCCGAGTTGAGCGGCTGTCTTTTTTGGGTTGTTGAATTCGAGCCATGGGGGTGTGAGTTGAGGAGGTGTATGGTGCTTAGAGACGATATGATACTCGTGTTTGATTCTGACTTTGTGCGTGGTGACATGGTTGTTTTATGGCGGAGCAGGTTTTCGCAGCAAGACTGAGCATGCAAGTGATACTTCATTGGTCGGGCCATGTAGAGCTACGACTGTTGTTATAGGTGATTCGAGATGATGGTGGTCGAGTTTCTGGTTCTGAAATTATTTGTATTTTAGTGTTGTATACTTTGAGGTCGATATACGCAAATTATTTTTTTCTCTAACTTTGTAGTCAGTACTTTTTTTCTCCTTCGTTTACTAAGGAGCTATTCAAAATCACATACCATCATCAAACAATTGAGAATTTTCACATCAGTGTGTATTATGCTCAACAAAAGTTCAATGGTATAAACCCCTTACCATTCGTATAAAAATATATATAAAAGTACGAGATGATATCGTGAGACTGTGAAGTTTATCGGTTCATTTGGTAAGTAGATGAAGAACTTACACCTATTAATAGTCATGACGAACTAGCTTGTATATATAATGTATTAAGACCATAGATTTACTAAAAAGCATACTCGAGGGTAAAAGTAATACTCCCTCCTATTCATAATAACATTCTCCCTTTCCATTTTCATCTATTCACATTACCTTCCCCTTTCCTTTTTTGATAAACTTTTATACTTATTTTAATCAAGTCATCCCATAAAAATACCCCACAATACCCATATTTTATCTTATTTTAATTTCCTTACCCCACAATAATAATTATTTTAATCACTTCCCCCCACTATAATAGCCCACAATACATTACATCTTTGCAATCACCTCAATTCACCACAATACTTTACCTTATTTAATTACCCACCCTTAGTTTTTGGTCCATTCTTGAATGGGGAAAATTAATTATGAATAGAAGGGAGTATATAAGTAACCAAAATAAACGGTAGAAATCTACAAGAAAAAAAATATTGTCACATATACTAATCAGTAGTAATCTAAAGTTTGTCGTAATCGATTTGGTCTCAAGTGTTTTTATAAATTAAGACATGGTAAAATATGCAACTTGATCGTTGCATTAGCTAGCAACAAAGCAAAAGTGTTCCACAACCTTAATAAAACAGTATATCACTTAGTTGTATGCATATCTCAGTTGAACATTAGACTATCATTTAAATATAGCTTTTGCAATTTCTTAGAGCAAAATGTAAAACATGGAATTTGGGTTACTAATTGATGATAGCAATCTAAAATAGCCCGTGATTTTCACGGGAATACGAACTAGTTAACACTTAATTATACAAGATAAATCAGCATATGATTAATAAGTATTTGTGGGACAAATATCAAAAAATCAATATGGACCATTTTAGCTACATGTGAGCCGAAATTGTGCTCATGTAGAGCAATGATGATTGTTCTTATTTTATTAGCACACTTATTCACATGATAGTGACATTGCCTACACTAATCATTCTGTACAAACCAACACATAAAGCATTTGCATGTGATTTAAAATTAGGCACATATATACCCACTTGTGTGGGTTGTGCCGTGAGATTGCACAAGAAAAAGAACAAGAGTTGTTCTTGTTTCTTGCTCATGCTTTTAATTCATGTTTCATATCTTTAACTCTCAATACACTAATATTCATCTATATTACTAGAGTAGTAATATTATTTATATTAGTAAAAGGTGAAATCTCTTCTCATTATCTAGTACAATAATAGTAGAGATTTTTTGGGTTAATTCTTGGGTGCAACAAGAAGGAGACCATCTACTTTGTAGGTTGGTTTATGAAGGATCATCTACTCATTCCATGATCAAGAACAATAAGAAGGAGTTCTTATTGTGCCCATATTGAACCGAAAATTCCCTATGTAAGGATGTTTTCGTCTTATCTTTTCTTTTATGCTTTTATATTTGCATGCATGATAACTAGATCCTAAATCATTAAGTTAATGTAATTTAAAGAACTAATTAGAGGAGTCTAATTAGAGCTCTAGGACTTTCATGTGGTATCAGAGCTCAATTGTTACATGCATGTTGCTTTTAAGCATTAAAATCGAGTTATACGATAACTTGGGTAAAATTGAAAATTTGTGTTAAAAAATGGTTTGCACGAAATTTTTGATTTGCATTCATACCTACTGACCTCAAAATGGTTGTGGTCAAATTTGGTGATTTTTGGGATTGATTTGCTATTTATTTTGATTTATGGCCTTTAAATCATGTTAATATGCATGTTTTATGTTAAAAGTTAACTAAAACTAGTTGCATGTTGATTCTGGCCATGAAATGTTTATATGATCTCACATGCATGTTTTACATAGTGTATGTAAAATTTCGTGACTTTTAATTAAGTTTTGCATGATTATTGATTTTTATTAGATAAAAGTCAATAAAGTGAGATTATTATGTTCATAAAATTGAAACTTTCTTTTCTGGTCTTGAAAATTTTTGGTACATATCATCTTGGTGAAATTTTATAATTTGTTTCACTGTTTTACTATATTTAATGATTTTTATTTGATAAAACCGTTGAATACTAAGTTATTTGTTCATAAAATTTATTCAAAATTTTTGGGAAAATTTTTCTGGTTTTTAGAGTTCCTGGAAATGTGCCAGAATGTAAAAAATTTATGGTTTCAAATTTTTATGAGTTTTATATTTTATTTTGGGTTTATTTCATAAATGTTATGATTAAACCTCTATATTTAGCAAATACGATCAATTCGAACTAATTAAATACAAACAAAGTTAGTGGGGACTCATTTTGAGTTCTAAATCAGTTTAGATAATTAGTTTGAGCTTAAATACGATTTAAGTGTTGATTATTGATTTTTAATGGTTAAAAATCGATAAAATCCATAAAACCGAGCTAGAATTAGCATGATAAGTATTAAGGGCGATTTTGGCATGATTTTTACAGCATTTTATTTATGTTGTTATTGTTGAACGAATGAATGTCATTTATTTAATTTTTAATGCAAGTTATACCTAGTATGGCCTAGATTATTTTAATTGGTATTACCCGTAATGTAAGGGAATACCGATTCGGTTGTAATTTTAATTGCGTTCTCGTATCGCCTGTTTGTAATAATTTAATTTCATTTTCTAGATCAAATGTATAATAGGAATTTTATTTGTATCTTTTTGTAATTAATTATTATGAAGACGGAGATTCCCGAAGTCGGTGTTCCAAAAGACGATGCCTTTTTGGAGCGTGTACCGTGAAGAGGCAAGGGGCCAAGGAGTTGGTTTCCGATTTTTTAATCGTCTAGTTAATTAGATTAGCTAGGTGGCCATACTAGGATTTATTATTTGCTTGCTTTATATTTTCCGCTCATGCCAAAATCGCCGACATGCATTTTATTTCTCGATTGTTTATTCAACGTTACTCAAAATTTACCGACTTAGTTCGCTTATAGGGAATTAATGACTAAATTGGCAAGACCTCTCACATAACTTAAAAGAAATTGAGATTTAGCCTTACCAATTGAAGCTCCTATAAACCCCGTGTTCATTAGGGCTACCACGCTCGTGGGTCCCTTTTTACCTCGGGTAAGTAAGGTGATGCGATCACAAGCGAAAATTGGATTGGACTCAACGAGATAAGCGTTATATTGGGACTAGGAGATGTATTTAGTTGAAATCCGTCAACCAAGAGTTCTAGGGGTAGAATTAGTCTAGAAATGACTTACCATTTTTAGATAACGGTAGCATACGATGACTATTTTTATTTAAAGATGGGTCTTGGAATCATTTATATAATTTTGTGAGGGGTCATTATATAAAATCTAAACTTGTTAAAATTGTTTTACAAGTGAAATTATATATAAGCAATGAGTGTTTATTTTCCGTTGATATTTATTTTATACGCGCAAAATGACAAATTTTTTATCCTTCTACGAACTTGTAAATCCGTTCAATCGTGGAAAGGAGTTTTCATTATTTTATACGGTAGCATTTTGATTGCAATCTCCGTTTAAACCACCATAGCTAAAGACAAAATGAATTTTATCTTTTGATCCTCATATTCACCATTGCAAATGTCTCTTATGAAGAGTATATGAATAAGTCACACTTAGTCAAAAACGTTTTAAATTTTTGTGACGTCTTCTTGTAACAGTGGTACATCAATCTTTTTGCTCCAAAGAAAATATTTGTAATTTTTGGTATGTCGTCATAATGCCCCTTATCGAGGCTTACCTCAAAAGAGGCCAAATCAGTTGGGACGACTAGGTTAATCGATTTATTTAAAATCGTGAATAACCAAATACCGTAGTCACTTCATGAAAGGTTTATCCTTTTGAAGGTAAAACCATGAATGAAATGAAGAAAAGTCTTCATTATATTTCTAATCTATTGGTCTAAATAGAGATTCATGAAAGTGAGAGGGAGCTCTAAGAATGATGTTTTATTCTTGATTGTTAAGAATAGGACGAGGTTCAAGAGAAGGTTGGCACGATGTTGGCACAAGGCGAGGTAAAAAGGCAAGACTATTTTGAATAGTAAAGTCAAAAACCAAGCAAGGTGTCGAACCCAACTTTTGATGATTTTATTATTTCAGTGTAGGACACTAGAAAAGTATCTATCCCAAGTTTTTGGAGAAATAGAAATTGGGTGTACTACACCTAAAAGTACTTTCATCCATAATATCTATATGATCGACATTTATTTTGCTAAATGCAATTTTTGGGTATTAGATACCTATTCTGGTTCTCATCAATGTATTTAATGCATATAATAATGATTCGTGCGACGACTAGCCATGATTAAATGTCGATCTACAAGGGAAATAGAACTATTGTAGTTTTTATTTCTATAGAGACATATAAAAGTTATAATGTGATCAATCCAGTTTTGGATTAGAGGTAGACTTTAATAAAAGTTATTATGTATATGACCTCTAAATGAAGAATATAGTATCCACTTTAGTGTACGACACAAGTGTTTCACTTTTGTGAATGGAACAAGTGTTATATCTTTTTATGCCTATACTTGGTCAATGGTTATCCCACACCAATAAAAGGTAATTATATTCTTGACCTAAAACTAGAAATTACTTGTCATATAGATTGTAAAAGGCTAAAAATTGGTGACCCAGATCTAATCTTGATTCTGGACTGTGTAGCACATTAAAAGGCTAGTATTGACTAGTATCCCTAAAACATTTGATTTTGAATCTTATGGTGTGTGCGAATCTTGTATTCAAGGCAAGATGATTCGTGCCCTTTTTATTGAAAAGGAAATCGAACTAATGAGTTATTGGCCATATTACATAAGAATATGTGTGGTCCAATAATAAACACAACCAAAGATGGTAATGACTACTTCACTTTATTTACCGACGACTTAAGTAGATATTGTGTTTGATTCTACTTAATGAGGTGCTAAGAGAAATCTTTGAAAAGTTCAAAGAGCTTCAATGTGAAGTAGTTAACCACCAAGAATATTAGATAGTGGACTTACGACCAAATCGTAACAAGAAATATCTAAGTATTAACTTTGATTTTCACCAAAAGTATTGTGAAATAGTTTCACGAGTTAACTTCTCGAACACACATTATGAGATAAGGGTGTTGTTGCATAGAGAAACAGAACCTTATACGATATGGTTTTGTCTTTGTCAAGTTAATCTTAGCCACTTGACTAACTTTGGGATTTTATTATTTTGTCAGCTATTTCTTTTCCCGCCATATCTAAGCACATTTAAAACAGTCGGATTTTATTTCATATACGATATGGATAGGTAGCGTACCTAATTTGTAAGTTATCCGTGTGAAACAAGTGCTCAATAATCCTACGTTAACCACGAGAACAAAGCATTTGTGGCTCGTGATGCTGTCTTTCAATAAAAAATACATTATTTCTTGATAAGACAGAGTGTGAGAAAATGTTTCAAGAGCTACAAACTGAGCATATGATCCGGAAAAAGTTTCCTTATTGCTTGTTCAGTAGTTGTTTCTTCGGAACCTAAGAGGTTAGGTGGAATTTTATCACTCCTTATTAGTGATGAATTCTAATCTTTGACTTATAAAAGACTGTTTCTAGTCCCAACTTCTTGCTATGGCTTAGAGTCATGCGATTCGTAATGGAATCCATGCGTGATGGTCAGGTATGTGACCTGGTAAATTTTACTTTAAAAAGTACGACCTCTTCAACATAAATTAATTTTTAAGATCGAAATTTGCATGGATGAACATTAAAATGTTTTCAAAGATAAATTGGTAGGCAAAGAGTTTTGCACCAACCTTAATTCTTCGATCCATTCGAATATACTTAGCGATTACATCATTTCATAATAGTATGTTGGATCTCAAGAACCACCTTCCTGAATACGATTCTAGAAGAAGTAGAATATTTTATATCCACCTGTGGGTTCGTAGATCCTAATTATCCTAAGTTAATTTTGCAAGCTTAAGAGGATGTCTTAAGTAAGCACTAAAGAGTTGGAATTAGTGTGTCAATCATGTTGTAAAATATTTCTCGATATCTCGTGGAATTATATTGAATACATGAAGTTTAGTAGGAGTAATATGGTTTTCATCAGTCTTATATGTGGAGACATATTGATCATTTTAGATGATGGAAGATTTTGGAGAAGTAGAATACATCTCTTAGATATCTGGATTTATGAAGATAAATCTAAAAGGATAACAGCGTTGAGTCAAAATTCTTATGTTGATAAGATCTTTGACCAGTTCAAGGAAGTTCAACACATAGTAATTGATTCCTTTTTGCTTCCGCTGCGAGATCAATTATATACGCTGTGATGTATACTCAATCCGACATTTCGCATGCTTCGAGCATGACGAGTCGTTTGCAATCAAATCCAAGTGAGAGTCACTTGATAGTCATAAAGAAAATTCTTAAGTACTTGCGAAGGAATAAAGATATGTTCCATGTGTTTGGAGTTTACAGTGAGTTGTGTGTAAGGGGTTACACAGACTTCAGTTTCCAAACTGATTAAAGTGATTTGAAATAACGAACTGGCTGTGTTTTATAGAAGATTTATCTGTTTGAAAAGTAACAAACAGAAAGGACTGTTGGAAAGGTTCCAAGTAGGAGTGACATATCGAAATATAAATGTCATGTATCCGATGGAAATATTCCAGGTAGTTTATCATTGCGGATTTCACAACGGAAATGGAGTACATTGCATCATATGATGATGCATATGAAAGTAGCTTGGATTCGATAGTATTGGAGGGACTAGAAGTGGTTCCTATAGTTGTATATCCTATCCCATGATACTGGTAAAACAGTGGGAGCTACCTTTAGGCCAAGAGTCCTAAGTCTAGATTCAAACCTAGACAAGTACTCATAAAGTTTTATGTAATATGAGATTACGTAGACAAAGAGAAATAACAATCAGAAAGATGGAAAAGATGCAAGTATTGCTAATCCATTAGCCATGCGTTTGGAAGGCTGAACATGATAGTCATGTCATTTCAATGGGGATTGAAATATGTACCTGAATTGCTAGAGATTATGAGATATGAAATCATTGATAGCGTATCAATTTTTCCAAATATTTGATAATCGCATTCATTGTTAGAGTTTCATTAAAAACTCCTTTATTTAGTTTGACTAAATTTTAATACTTTGTTTATCTGAATTGGTTGAAAGAAAGGTTGAACCCCATTCAAGTGAACAAGATGAACTTAGTATTTTGTCCCTAGTCATTCATTTGAGGTGACGTCTCGAAATGACTAGATTATAAGTCGATCGATGGTTGGTTCAGTACCATGGGGTGATGGAGATGACTGGTCGTTTACATAGACAGACTGTTGAGACACTCTGTCGGGCACCGACCATAATAGAGTCCCTTATCAAAATTGTTGAAGCCTGGTCGTGGCGGGGATTTCTATTTTATTCTTATGAGTCGATTCTTTAGACTGACGACCATTTACCTGAGTCAGTGTACTTTCCGATTGACTTTGGTTTTTGTCCTAGGTCGTGCCGTGAAAGGAGGTCGATGGGCATCTTCTAGGTCATGGTGATCTGCATTATACAGTGTAAGATGGGTCAACATGAATTTTTCACCCACGTTGGGTATTAACATCTTCGGGCCACTCGAAGAGTAGTAACTGGAAATGCGTGGCCACGCTCGGAAGAGATCTCTGGTAGATTTTCCGGTCAGACAGTTACTCTCCCAGATCGAAAAAACCACTCTATTTATAATTTTCAATCGCAAGTGCGACCTGTAAGACACCTTGCGATGAGTGGGAGGATGTGACACAAAAGAGACAAGAGAATCAGTAGCACACAACTTGTCGAGACAAGTGGGAGATATTGTTGGAGTAGGAGTCCTCCGCAATAGTGTTACTACATGCACAACTTGTATCGGATAAGTGGGAGATTTTTGGAGTAAGTGTCCTCCACAATAGTGCATTTATATAATAAATCTCATTTGGAATATACGTGGCATGATTAGTATATTTTGATACTCCTCGTCAGTTGATAAACGTAAATCAGTAACGCTCAGCTGACTAGAGTTTGACGTTATTGTCGTATGACGGCGGTGATCAACTGATCCCTTTAGGTCACACCTATAGGATGAGACCCAAATAGAATACTAATTATTTGTATATGATACAGTTTAACTAGTGCATTACATATATTAGATATGTTCGTTTAGTTACGAGAGTTATTTATTGGAAATTGAGTTAGGAACTCATTCCACTTATGTTTATTAGTCAATTATACGATAACTGACTGAATAAATTTTACGTCTTATTTTAATTCGATTAAATAATATTTAATTTAGTAATTAATCGTTAATTCATTAAATTAGTTGAGGTTATGCATATATTTTGAGGTAGAGGTAATTAGTTAATTATATTTACAAAGAGTTGTAAAATAAATTAACTGGGCATTGTAGGACCCATTATATATTGATATAATGGTAAAATATCACTTAAAAGTTAAGTATATATTTGAGTCATATAATTGTTATATGATCAAATTAACACTTAATTATACAAGATAAATAAGCATATGATTAATAAGTATTTGTGGGACAAATATCAAAAAATCAATATGGACCATTTTAGCTACATGTGAGCCGAAATTGTGCTCATGTAGAGCTATGATGATTGTTCTTATTTTATTAGCACACTTATTCACATGATAGTGACATTGCCTACACTACTTTAATCATTTTGTACAAACCAACACATAAAGCATTTGCATGTGATTTAAAATTAGGCTCATATATACCCACTTGTGTGGGTTGTGCCGTGAGATTGCACAAGAAAAAGAACAAGAGTTGTTCTTGTTTCTTGTTCATGCTTTTAATTCATGTTTTATCTCTTTAACTCTCAATACACTAATATTCATCTATATTACTAGAGTAGTAATATTTTTTATATTTGTAAAAGGTGAAATCTATTCTCATTATCTAGTACAAAAATAGTAGAGATTTTTTGGGTTGATTCTTGGGTGCAATAAGAAGGAGACCTTCTACTTTGGAGGTTGGTTTATGAAGGATCATCTACTCATTCCATGTTCAAGAACAATAAGAAGGAGTTCTTATTGTGTCCATATTGAACCGAAAATTCCCTGTGTAAGGATGTTTTCGTCTTATCTTTTCTTTTATGCTCTTATATTTGCATGCATGATAACTAGATCCTAAATCATTAAGTTAATGTAATTTAATGAACTAATTAGAGGAGTCTAATTAGAGGTCTAGGACTTTCAATCTGCTCCACTCTTTTCCTTGCATCAAAGTTTACTTCTTCCCTGGGAATAAGAGATAAATTAAGAGGCATGAAAGGGTCAACTCCATAGACTACTTCAAAAGGACTGTGGCCTATTGCTGATGATGGTGCTCCGTTCAATGCAAAATCTGCCTGAGCCAATTTCAGATCCCAGTCTTTCAAGGACTTGCTCACTTTAGACCTTAGTATCCTCCCCAATGTTTTGCTGGTCACCTCAGTCTGACCATCTGTCTGTGGGTGAGAAGTAGTGAACAACTGTCTTGTATTCAAAAGCCTCCGAAGTGTCTTCCAGAAATAGCTCATGAACTTGGTGTCCTTGTCAGACATTATAGTCTTAGGCACCCCATGTAACTTCACTATCTCCCTTAACTACAGCTCTGCAATACTAGCATCATCTTCTGTCTTCTTACATGTTATGAAATAAGCCATTTTGCTGAACCTGTCTACCATAACCATCATAGAGTCCTTCCTTCTTTGTGTTCTTGGCAATGCTACAATGAAATCCATACTCACATCCTCCCAAAGCATGTGAGGGACTTGTAGGGGTGTATATGGACTTGCTTGAAAGGAACTCTTAGCCTGCTGGAACACTCCACATCTTCTAAGCACAATCTGCACTTCCCCCATCATTTTAGGCCAATAGAGTTGGTCATGCAGGATATCTAGTGTCTTTTGGACACCAAAGTGATCTCCCAAGCCACTAGCATGTACTTCTTTGATCAGCAAATTTCTATAAGAGCCCCTTGGAACACACTGTTCCACGGCTTGTTCCCTTTGAATAAGAACCCTCTTTGGAGACTGTACGATGAATTTTGTACCCTTGTTCCTTCACTCTGAGCTAACCAGTCTTCATAGAAGTCAGGGTCATCTTTGTATAGCTCCTTCATGAATTCAAACCCTAGGGCCTTCTAATCCATGGTTGACAACAATGTATACCACATAGACAAAGCATTTGCAACAATGTTCTGCTTGCCTTCCTTGTACTTGCTTGAGAACGTACATTATTGAAGAAATTCAACCCACTTGGCATGTCTATGATTCAGTTTGTGCTGGCCACTTATGTACTTCAAGGCCTCATGATCTGAATGCAATACAAAGGGCTTGGGATTCAAATAATGGCTCCAATGCATAAGAGCTCTGTCAAGGGCGTATAATTCCTTATCATAGGTTGAATAGCTTAGCTTTGCCCCACTTAACTTCTCACTGAAATAGGCTACTGGCTTCCTCTCCTGAATTAGGACAACTCCAATTCCTACCCCACTTGCATCACACTCTACTTCAAATTGAAATCGGGCAGCCTGAGGACATGTGCATCACACAAGAGCTTCTTGATGTGTCTGAAGGCTTGAAAAGCACTCTCAGTCCATTTAAACTCCCCCTTCTTCATGCATTCAGTAGTGGGATCAGCAATAGCACTGAAGTTCTTGTTGAATCTTCTGTAAAATGAAGCTAGGCCATGAAAGCCTCTCCCTTCTGTGTTGTTCTTAGGGATTTGCCAAGACTGAACAACAGCAACCTTGTCTTGATCCAAAGAGATCCCCCTTCCTGATACCACATACCCCTAAAATTTAACCTCTTATGTCATGAATGTACATTTCTCCAGCTTCCCAAATAGCTTGCATTCTCTCAGAATCTCAAAGACTGATTCAAGGTGCCTCAAGTGATCTTCCTGATTTTTGCTGTAAATGAGTATGTCATCAAAATAAACAACCACAAAATTTCTAAACATGGCCGTAGTACTTCTGTCATAAGTCTCATAAAAGTACAAGGTGCATTTGTTAGTCCAAATGGCATAACAAACCATTCATAGAGCCCATGCTTTGTTTCGAAGGCAATCTTCCATTTATCACCATCCCTGATTCTCACCGGATGATAGCCTTGCCTGAGGTCTATCTTTGAGAAGACTCTGGACCCATTTAATTCATCTAACATATCATCCAGTCTAGGGATGAAAAACCTGTATTTGACTGTGATATTGTTTATAGCTCTGCTGTCTATGCACATTCTCCAAGTGCCATCTTTCTTGGGCACTGGTAGAGCAGGCACTGCACAAGGGCTCAAAGATTCTCTTACAAACCCTTTGCTCATCAAATCATCAATTTGACTCTACAGCTCCTAAGTTGCCTTAGGGTCACACCTATATGCAGGCCTGTTAGGGGAGTACAGATCCTGGCACAAGGTCAATCTGATGCTCTATCCCTCTCAAGTGGGGTAGGCCACTAGGCAGCTCTTCAGGGAACACATCCTTGAACTGGCTTATCAATGGTTCAACTTCTACAGGAACTTCAGTTTGCTTACCCTCATGAATCTCCCTTGAGCCAGACTAGCAAATGTTGTTCCTCCTTAAACTTCTTCACCATAGCTGCCTCACACAGAAATAAGACCCCACTAATATCCTCAGTCATGTTAGGACTCCCATAGTTCTTCAAGTTTGGTGGTAGGGGAGTTAGAGTGATATTCTTGCTTCTATGCTTGAATGTGTAGGTATTACTCCTTCCCTGATGCACTGAGCTCTTATCAAACTCACATGGTCTACCTAAGAGTAGATGGCAGGCATCCAATGGCACTAAATCACAGAGAACCTCATCCTTGTATACCTTCCCAATTGAAAAAGACACCAAACATTGGTTGTTTTCCCCTGACTTCATCTCCCTTGTTAAACCAACTCAGCTTATAGGGTTGTGGATGGGACTGAGTGCTCAAGTTGAGCCTTCTTACCATAGTAACAGATGCTACATTGGTGCAGCTCCCTCCATCATCAATCAAGTTACACACCGTCCCTTGGATGGTACATCTGCTTCTGAAGATGAGTGACCTCTGGTCCTCTTCTAAGGGTGTCTGTTGAGAGTGCATGACTCTCCACAACATCAAGGTATGGCATGTGTTAGTGTGTGCTAGGACCATGGCTTGGTCTGACTCTTCCTCGGGGGGGCTACCCTTCCTCCAGGACCTCCTCCTCCTCCTCCTCATACTTCACTAACCCTTCCTTCTCCAATGTTTCCACTTCCATAATACTCAGTGTTTTTCTTGAGGGACAGTCTTTTCTGAAATGGTCATAGCCTTGGCATTGGAAACACTTGACCCTATTCTCAGTCATGGTGGTGTTGGGTTTCTGCCCCCATGATTCCCTTCCCTTTATCCAAGGTGGGTGGGGGTGCTGTTTTGGGTGTTTCAGTGATCCTAATACCACTATAATTTCTAGTCTGAAATGTTTGACAGGTTTGGGTGTAGCGGGTTTAACCTTCCCATTTTTCTCAATTCTTAGATACAGGTTAACATCATCATCATAAGACCAGAGGGGTTGCATTCTAACCTTAGCAGCAATGTTTTTGTCTAGTCCCTCTAGGAACCTAGCAATTCTCTGTTCTAGTTTTTCATTTACCTGACCCTGCAATGTTAACTGCTGAAAGTCTCTCAGGTAGGCGTCAACATGTCTCTTTTCTTGCTTAAGTTTAGGCAGTTTAATAAACAAGTCTTGGGTATAGTCCTTGGTGACAAACTTACTCAACATTTTCTTCTTAAGTTTGGACCAAGATCTAAGGGGTTCTTTTTCTTCTTCAAGTCTTTGATGTTTCAAGTTATCAAAACACAAAGCAGCATGGCCCTTTAAATTTAAAACAACAACCTTAAATGACTTAAAATCATTATAGCCTTTATACTCAAAGACCTTCTCAATGTTCCTAGTCCATTCTAGTAAGTCATTAGGGTTTAAACTACTAGTGAACTCAGGGATGTCTACCTTTAGGTGCTTGTCTGTGTGTCTTTGGATGGAAGCCCTGCTCGTCGTGGAATCATCTGAGTCAGGATGCTCATCCACATCTGGTGGTCGCCCCCTGCCTCCTGGTGGTGCCATGCCTCTGCCACGACCTCTACCTCTGCCTCCAGCAGCAAATACAAGGTGGTTTCCTATGACTTCATCCATGCTACTAGTTAGAGCAGTAACAACTCCAGCTAGCTCATCCATCCTTGCTTCCATACCGGCAAGTCTCTCTTCACTCATTGGGTTGTTTTTTTGTTTTTAAAGTAGTTAGGAAAAAATAAACTCACAAATTTTCCAACCAAAGCTCTGATAAGCAATTTGCAGTGTAAACTCACAAGGAATGCAATAATGCAATCCTGAGTTCAGATTGTCCTTAAAATTAGTAAATGATTGAATCAATTTCTGAAACTTTACAGGACTGATCTTAAGAGTGTTAAGATGGGCTGTTTATAGTTTCAAGAATCAAAAAATTGATTTTCTATTTTCCCTGAAAATGAATACTCAAACTATTAGTATTTAGGGCTGTTTGAGACAGACTGAAAAAAACATGAAATGGACAAGGATATAACTATGTTATTGACTCTCACAACTCAACAAAGTAAGACAACTAAATAGTTTAACAAGTTTAAACCTCAAACCCACAGATAATCACATGATAGGAGATTTAGACTCAACAACACAACTAATACAGCGCACAGACAATGCACATAACTGAACTAGAGATGCTAATAGGTTCTAATCTATTAACCACAACTTGAGCATAGGTTAATAACTAGGCTTGATTCAAACTACAGACAATGCACAAGTTTGAGATGTTGAGAATTGATTCCGAACGGTTTTTGTTCTCATTCAAACTTAATCTGTCTTGGTTACATTCAAATAGCCTGTTATATAAGCATTACAAAAGGTTGTGGACCTTAGGATTTAAATCTCATCCAAGGGCCAACAATAACTCACAACTACTAACCTACTTCAAAAGTCTCATAATGAGGACGAGCTTAACAAATCTCAAGGGCAGACAATAAAGCAAAAAAAAGAAACAGACTGATAAAAAAAGCAGGAAAAGTGATTTTGTAGTTTTCCTGAAATGGAAAATCTTGAGTTTATTTTCATATCTAATTGTCTGGTTGCTTTGCTTGTTCTTGGGACTCCTCAAGGCTTTATTTGGGATCATATAAGCCTCCTTCACCTTGTTGGACTATTTTTGGACTTGAACTTGAATAGCATTTTTCATGGACTTCTGCTGGACCTTTCGAAAAGTTATCCTAGACAATTTTGTAGTTCATACGGTGGTCTTGACAGTTGGCCATGGTGGGGGCTGGTGGCTTGACCAGGTGTACCTTTTAGCAGGTTGAAAGATGACTGGTGCAGACTGAGCATCATTCTGATGGACTGTGTTTTGGACACTGGTATGAGATAAGGCTTGGTCAGTGGTCTGGCTAGGCTTAGCTTGGCCTTGTCTTGTGTTGGCCTGACCCTGGCTTGACTTGGCTTGGCTGTGGCTAGGCTTAGATTGGTCATGGCTTGTCATGGCTTGGCTTGTGGCTCGAGTTATGGCTTGTCTGTCTTGCCTTGGCTGGATCATGGCTTAGCCATGAAGACACTTTGGGTTAGCTCCTGCTCCACATGCGCTCCCTCTTTGTGTCCTGGGATAAGATTTGCAAACCGAAGAAAGAGGGGGATTGGGACTCAAAACTGAAGTTGTTTGGAACAAAGTTGCTCTAGGCAAATTTGCCTGGTGGATTACAGCAAAGGTGGATCATCGCTGGGTGAAATGGATAAATCATACTTATCTCAAAGGACAAGATTGGCTCTTCTACTCCCCCACTAATGATACAAGCTGGTGCTGAAGAAAGCTCTGTCAACTGAAAGAGATATTGATAGAACCGTTTACCTAAAGAAAATGGTTGATTAATCCAAGGAAAGAGTATACAGTGGCAAAGGGTTATGACTTTCTTAGAACTAAAAATGAAGCGGTTAACTGGGCAAGGCTGGTATGGAACAAAGGTACTATACCTAAACACAGTATCAATGCATGGCTCTATATCATAATGCTCTGAACACTAATGATAAACTCATCAAGATAGGGGTACATACTGATGCTACCTATTATATATGCGGGGATAAAGATGAAACTCCGCACCATCTCTTCTTTACTTGCATGTACAGTAAAAAGATAATCAATCTCATGGAACAATGGATTAAGATGTCATTACCTCTCGCCAACATATACTTTATTGGAGACTCCAGATGTCAGGATCACAGGGTAAGAAATATGTCATCAATGGTGTACTCAATGCTATTATGTATTTCATTTGGAAACAATGAAATCAAAGTAAATTCGAGTATACAATAACCAGACCAAGCTCAATTGCTCAGATTATCATCAAAGAGATGAAAATTTGGCTGAAGAACACGCGTGAACATATGAATAGCGTGGAGGGCGACTGAATCAGGAAAATTTGTGAGGGGTGATTTGATTGCTCTTCTATCAGATAGATTTTTTTGTGATTTTCAGATAAGGTTTGTGTGATTGTAAGAAGCTGAAGGAGAGGGGTTGGATAGGGTGTTTGGAGGCCTGATTGATGGGTTGTGGGCTTCATCTTGTTATCTCTTTTATGCGGCTTGGTGTTTGATGGACTTGGGCCGTCGTTTGGTTCAATTCTTATCGTTGTATGGTTCCAATCCTCTTTTATTAATGAAAGCTTAGCATTCTATAAAAAAAAGAAGAGAGAAGCAATGCACCATCATCTTCAACCTCTTAACGTTTTAAACAAAAACCTAGAAAAATCCCAACAAAAAAAATTCAGATTTAACAGAGAAAAAGGAAACCAATTTAACCCAATTGTATTATCCCGTTTCCGAAAAACCCGTCGCTGGAGTTTAACCTGACTTCGGTTCCAAACCCTCACACTGACTAATATAGATGGTGTATTATACTTAAGAAAAAGTAGATTTGGTGACCTTATTAATCAGAAATTATGTGTATTTATACTAATCTTGCCATCAAAAATCAGTTAGAAACTAAAGCAGTGAGTGGGTGGTTGACTGAAGAAGTGGATAAAATTTAGTGAGTTTTTTCCCTAAAGACTAGGTCACTCCCCTAACAATGTGCCAACTGACTTTGTCATAATTGACTTAACAGTATTACTAACATATTATGATAAAGTCTTACACTTATCACTGCGTTCCGATTGTGATGGCAGTTAACCTCCGTTGAGGTGTTTGAAGACCATGAATTTAAGGAGGATTTTTACCCAGATCCATAATTAATTAGGGAATTAAGCAATTGATTTTGATTTAGATTAGGGAAAAAAAGGAATAATAATGGAGTAACGGAGGATGAAAAATGTAAAGAATAATGATGAATGAAGGAAAAACGTAAAAGAAAAAAGAGAGAATGAATGAAGAAGATAAAGTAAGAAGAAATAGGCCCCTCAATTCTTTAACCGGAGACACTAGGTGAAAAAGTGACCAAGTTTAGGCTTTAATTATAGGGTCATTAGTTGGTTTTGTTGCGGGGCTATATAAAAAATGGATTAATAGTGGAATACACAACATAGGATGGATTATATTTTTTCCATTAATTTTTCCTATAATATATCATATCGAGTCAGATGGCGACCGGATGAAACAAAATATACAAGTTTGTAACCGATTGTGAGAGAAGTAGATAGAAAAGAGAAGATGAGTACCAATTTTCTATTCACCTACTTGGACATTGGAATACCTTTTTGATTTTTTTGGGGAAAATCCGGGCAGTACGTTTGAGATTTGACATCACGAATTGCCCAATTTTTTCATCCGGGTTACTTTAAGAGGTCATACCTTGTGTTTACGAATTCAGAAAGTGACAATGTTTTTTAAAAAATTGATAAACTTTTCGAGAATTACGATTTCAAAAATAAAAATGTCGTAATTGGAACTCGTAGCTAGGAGTTTTTTTATGTCAAAAGTTTTTTTGACCGAACAAACTTTGACTTACCATATCTCATGGCCAGGAGTTCCAAGCTTAACATTTTTTTTTTCAAAATGTAATTCTCGAAAAGATGCTTGATTTGAAAAAATAAAATCGACATTTTATGAGCTCAACAACACGACTTATGGCCAAGCTTTTCACATGAAAAAATTGGGTATTTTACGCTAAATGTCAAACTTCATTGGTATCGCGTGTTTCTTTTTTTTTCTTTTTTTTTTGAAATATGAGGTGGTAAATTATTGAACCAAATAATAAGGAGATGATAAATAAATATTAACAACCCATATTGTTTTTTATAAATCTACTTTTGGCGAGCTGTTGCCCTGGCTTGACGTCATTAATTACCTTGAAGCCGTATAACCTGACTCGTATTTGACCCGACCCATATTCGACTTGACCCGTATTTTGACCCGATCCATATTATGACCCGACACGTATGACCCAACCCGGGACCCCACCCGTTCGACCCATATGACAGGTCTACTGAAAAGATACATATCTTGGTCAAAGACCTTCTGGATGAAATAATCTTTTTATTTTCTTAGTTTCAATGTTTAAGTTTTAGTTTTGTTTCAAGAAACCTAAACACTCATGCTCATAGTCTAGCTAAAAGGGCTATGAGAATGTAATTGTGTTCTTTACATCTGACAAAAAAAAACTCAAGTTTGAGCGTTAGAAGTAGAAGCACCATAATTTTTATTACATAAATGATAAATTTGTATATTGTAAATATGTCAATAAAATACGTCAAAGACCTTCTAGATGAAATAATATTTTTATTTTCTTATTTTCATTGTCTTTGTATGTTAAGTGTTAATTCAAGAATATATATTGAATTCGACTTACGATGTTGCCTAAAAAACATTTATCTGGATGTGAGAAAAAAAACATGCCGAGGATTTAATACAATCGCAACAGGTGCTATCCACAATTTTTTTTATAAATGTTGTCAATGAAAATTAAAATCACTCAAATAAAAATTTACATGATTCTATCAATGAAGTAAATGAAATAAACGACCACATTTATTTTAATGATGTTACCGAAGATGGTGTTAGAAATGAGTCTAATGCGCCAATTATCGATGCTGATGAAAAAAATGTTGGAAATGAGTCTAATTTGCAAAATGATGTGCCAATTGTGTTGATGAAGATAAGGTTCAAAATGTGTACAATATGCTTAATGATGTGCCAATGATATTGATGAAGATAATGTTAGAAATGAGTCTAATTTGCCAAATTATGTGCCAAATATATCCAGTACTTTTATTGATATGTATGATCTGATGAATGGGACTAATCTTGATAACAAGGCAAGAGATATGATAGTTGAAAAGGGTGTTAGAGTAAGTGTCATCCACAATGGTGCGTTTAGTTGATTAAATCTCATTAGTGGAATATATTTGGGAAATATTATTTATTTATACTTGTCAGTTGATTAACGTAAATAAATAACGGTTGGCTGACTATAGTTTGACGTTATTGTCGTATGATTGCGGTGATCAACTGATCCATTCAGGCCACACCTATAAGATGGAACCCCAATGGTAAAACTAATTATTTGAATATGATACATTTTTATTAGTCCCTTGTATTGAATGACTCAAAGTTAGTCAAGAGAGTTTTAATTGATATTGAGTTAGGAACTCGGGCCGAATGGGCTTATTATTTAAGTATACGATAATTAAGTAATAAATTCTATTTCTTAATTTAATATGATTAAATAAAATTTAGTAATTGACTAAATTTGTGCTAAATAATAATATTTGATAATTATTGGTACGACATTTGTATATATTGCGAGGTAGTGGTAATTAACTATTTAATCTTACAAGAAGTTGTAAAATTAGCTAATAAGATATTGTGAGACCCATTATATATTGATATAATAGTCAAATGATCACTTAAATGTTAAGTGTAAATTATTAAGTTATTTGAACTATTTAATTGTTAAATGATCAAATTAGCATTTAATAATATAAGATTATTATGGAAATTGTTATAATATGTAGGAAAGATAATGGTAGAGAGGTGTGTTTTTCTCGTTAACATACAAGAGTATATATACATGAATATGTAGGAGTTATACAATAGGAATGTAAAGAGGTGAGTCTAGAATATTCCTACATTATGGACATCCATAATAATATATTTCATAACACTCCCCCTTGGATAATGTCCATTCCTGAAGACATGCCTCGTTAAAAACCTTACTAGAAAACCCTATGGGAAAAACACTAGAAAGGAAATGAGTACATTAGTCTTCAAACACGCATAATAAGTTGCCTCGTTAAAACCTTTCCATGGAAAATCCAGTGGGATAAAACCATAGATAAGGAAAAAGAGTACAACGCGTGTCTACTCCCCCTGATAATTACATAAATTGATAGATCTTCATGCTTTGATGTAACTTCTTAATCGTTGAAATAGAACTTCACCGTAACTGATAAACTTGGTGTCTTCGATTAATTGAAATCCTCGATATATAATTTCAGTTGTCACAATTCTTCGGAACTCATACACTGAACATTGTCATTTGGGGTAACTTCTGAATCTTCTTCTCAAATGATTTTGTCATAACATAACATTATATGTGTAGAATACTGTCATCTCAACATTCATGATGATCATAACTATAGCGTAATAATGTGCTTATAGTGCTACCCGTTAAAAATCTTGCTAGGAAAAACTCATTGACAAAAACCCAGTCGAAGGAAAAAAGAGTGTAGCTCTTTTCTGGAGAATCAATCTGATAATTATTGAATTATTCGTTCAAGACCTATGAGTAATTTTCTTTACTAAATCATATATGTATGGATTGACATTTTCATTGTAGATTTTTATTACATTATTCTAATAGTTATGGTACTTCCGGACCATAATAATTTTACATGTTTAGTAATAAACTCGTTCAATTCTAAATTCTCATATGCTCAAACTTTAAGTTGAGACAATAACAATTCAAGTAAACTCTACATGAGTTTGAATATTCCATTTTGGAACTAATCACGATACCCTTCAATTGTATTGTAGAGGTTTATATATTTCATCATGAGTTATTAAAAACTCAATTGATTAATTGATTAATCATTAACAATTGATGATCATTCTTAAGAGGCTTCTACATGGAGTTATACTCATAGGAGTATCTTATAATATAATATTTCTCCTTTTAAACATTAATCCAAAAGCAATCTTATGAGACATGTGCATGCAAATGATATGTAACTAATTTTTAACAACATTCTAACAATAATGCTATAATAATGATGTATATATTCATTTCCCGGCTACACCTTATCCTCGTTAGACTGGAATGTCGGAGCGATGGGGTGTATCCTTGATGCTTGTATGCATGTTTAGTGGGGATATGACGACGTTGTTAGGAGGTGAACGCAATGCGTTGATCGACCCGGCCGTCAAATGTTGTATCCTTGCGAGGTGGTGTCATTGCATGTAGCGTACTAGCTTGAGTTTTGACTATAGATCCCTTGTCCGCCTCTGCCGTTGGCCGTACTGCCGGATTTGGGGTACTCGGCTTATGTGTTTGACCGAGTCTTGGATGTGTGCACGTCTAGCCACATGTCGAACCGGGTACACGTCTTGTCCCGAGAGTTTGGCCAGGTTTAGACTAGGACCGCATTATTATTGTCGTCCTACCGGGAGGATTAGAGTCTTCCATATGCGAAACGTTTATCGTGTATGGGTTCAGGTAAACGTTTATCCCGTGGACTTATTTGTCTAGGTCATGAGTATACGAAACGTCTTGTCGTATACGGTTCAGGGAAACGTTTATCCCGTGGACTTCCATTGACTTGTCTTGCTTTTGTACATGATGCTAGTGCGTTTTATTTACCGTGAGAGTGTGTAAGCTTATGTTTGATCATATGATGGATTGTATACTTGATTGATTTGGACGCCTATGATTGGTTTGTATGTCGAGTCCCAAACCTTCTCAAGCATATGTCGCTAATGGTGAGATGCAAGCCCTTAGTTTTCTATATGGTTGCCAAGGGGAGTCTTCCCCGAGTCTTGTATTGCATGATGATGATGGATGATGGTTTTATTTACTCGTATATTGTTATTATCATAATGTTATTCTTACATCCGGCATGATATATATATTTGCATGATGACACATGATTACATGCTTGTTTATGTGCGTTTTGTTGTGATATGGCTGGGAGAACCCTGAGTTACTCCCCCACTGACTGTGACATTCATTTTTAATGAATGAACAGGTTGCAGGTTGGTGTTTTGCATGGGGTTGTGGCGAGTGAGCTAGCGAGCGTTGTCCTTACAACGATTCACCCTTAGCGTGTAGTTTATATTAGTTTAGTATATTAACTGTGTTTTATCAAGGGATCGATGTCCCTTGTATTTATTTAAGATGCAATTTGTATAAACAATTTATGTAATTAAGGTTTTGGTTTTGTAACATAGTGGCATTCGCGGTTCTGCTTTTAAAGTTTTTAAAATCCCGTATTTTTCCGCTGCAAATCTAAGTGTTTACTTTACTGCGAAATCGCAGGGTGTCACAGTTGGTATCAGAGCTATAACGCTCCCGACGCACATTCGTGCACCCCAACCGTAAATAACTTGACCAATGAATAATGTGTGGGAATATATCCGTATACATCCCTTTAATCTTACAGGATTATAATGAAATTATGATTTATATGATTAACGGGTCATAAACGAAATTGCATAATAAACAAAGGGATTAGGAATAACCTTTAGTCCTCGTAAATTCGGACTAAGAACAGATATCAAAGCAGATATCCTCCTAATCGTCTCACCCAAGATTGATCAAGAAATGCCCTTGTATTTGCTAGAAAATTAGAGAGAAAAAGAGTCTGTATCTTTTTTTTTTTGTGATGTGAATTAATGATGATTCAATTAGAGAGTTAGAATGAGTAAAACTCCTCCCATATACTCACCTATCACACGGCTCAAAATAGGAGAAAAATAAGGGATATTTTTCTCTTATTTTGTTACCATTTTGACCGAAATTCCTCAGAGTAATCTGGACTCTTTTTCGGTTATATTAGCTTCTATTTAATATAATGTTATACATATTATATTTGTCTAATATGTTGTCATACATTAATAAGGTCCATTACAACATTTTGCAGTGGATATATTAACATAACAATTATTATGACAATCGTATAATATATACTTCAATTATAAATATCGGTATATTTATAATCCTGCTAATTAAATATAACGGTTTATGTTTAATTACGAATTAACATTTTAATTCGTTTAAGCTCACATTATATACTACAACTAAATATAACATTTTATATTTAATTACGAATTACAGTTAATTCGTCTTAGCTAACATTATTTAATCGTTATTAAATAATTATATCATCATCACATTGACTAACCTTTTAGTCAAATAACACCGACTAACCTTTTAGTCATTTAATAAGGCATCAATATGATTATTTTCTCAAATAATCACATCTCTCAATCACATCCTTTAGGTGTGACTTTTAGGGACCAGTTGATCACCGCCATCTGTATGACAATAACGTCAAACTTATCTAGCAAGCCAACCGTTATCGATAAACGTTAATCAACTGATTACAATACAAAGTATACCCTGTGAACCTACATAGATTTATTTATGTTATTGCACTAACTGTGGAGGACACTGGCTCCAACATAATGAATGAGAGATGGGTAGACTTAAGGACGTAAGGTGGTAGTCTTTAGTGTACTTGATTGTGTTGAGTTATGTTACCCTTGTTGGTACCTACCATCTTGAGGTGGACCGTTTGCTTGCAAGAAGGAGTATCGTTTGTCAAAGGTTGAAGATTGACGAGCCCATTTGAAGTGTACTTCTTCCTCATCGATGACTTATCTTGTCCAATAATGTAACCTGCTCTCTTCCTTCAATCTAAGTGCTTCTTTATCTTCTAAATTCTTTTCCCCTTGGAAATTACTCTTGTTACTTTCCCCCTTCTTACCAATTTGTACCCCCAACTTCCTCATGTGACCTTTTGTGGACACCATACCCTTTTGTTTGTGGTATATTATGCTTGGTCGGAAGAATTTTGAACTTTGTGGGTTGTTAGTGTTGGTTAGAATGAATTTGAGATTTGAGAAAAATGGTGTAGGTCTAAGTTCACCCCATAGTGGTGAGTGGTTGTATCCTTGAGGAAAGTGTGGTAAGATAAGTTTGATGATTTTAATGCTTAATGCTTGCCATGACTCATGTGTGAATAGTTCATGGTATTTGATGGTGTAAGGTTGAATGAGTTGGCTAGGACTTCTCAACCCATTAGTAATTTAATCTTTTGGACTTAGAATCTTAGTATTGTTTTGAAGACCATGCTTATGATAGGTCTAATTAGTGTAAATGAGAAGCTTTGAATGATATCTTGAGGTGCGAAATACTTTTGAGGCTAAGTGACTTCTTGTGGTTTCTTATTGTGTGTTTGTGGGTATAGGCTTGAAGGATAAGCATATGGCTATAATTCTTAGATTTAAAGATATGATATTATCTTATGGTATCGGAGACTCGTTTAATGTAGTAAGTTGTCATGGTAGGTTAAACCATGTTACTTGAGGATTATAGACTTGAATGAAATTCAATTAGGCGAGCTATAATGAACATGCTTTGGGACATTGATGATGATGTTGGATTTTGTGATTGAACTTTGATATTGTTTAGTCCTTAAATTATATGAGTTGAAAATGACCGAGTATAGAGGAATATTTGTTAATCGTTCAGTTAAAGAAACCTTCGAGGTTGTGTTAAATATTTGAGCTAAAGGAATGTTATTAGTTGAGTGCAATTCTGCTTTTCAGAACCCATGTCACGGGAAAGGATGGATGAATTGGAAAGTAATCGATTTGACGAACTTAGGTGTATCTTATTTTGATGAATTGTGATAAGGTGGTCCCTTATGAGAGTAATTTGTTTGAGAAATAGAATTATTTTTGCTATCACCCTAAGTTTAAAAGGAGAAATTTTGTGGATTAAACCTTAAACCTTTACTCGTACCATTATTTGTTTCCATTTCCATCCTTGCAAGATTTTGTCAAGATTGATCTTTAAGAGATCGTATGCTCACTTATTTCTTACTCAAATATCTTCATAACTCTATTATCTGCTTTTTCTCTTGCTTATGACCTCGTTACTTTCAGCGTTCCTCTCTTGTAATCTCGTGCCTGATTATTCTCGTGTTCTCCTTGAGATTCCTTATCGTTCCCTAACTCGTTGCTGCTTCATCTAATTTCCTCTAGTAGATTGGATGCCTCGTTTGTTTGACTTAGAGGAGCAATGAAGTGTATTTTGCAATTCTTGATCTAGAATATGTGTGTTTGTTTTGAGCAAATTTCATGTTGTATTTGATCATGGGAAATAGGACTTAAGCTCTAGGATGGATCCTAATAGTGATGATGTATCCTCTCTTGGTGGCTTTAGTTTTTCGAGTTTGATGTGGTGTGTTAATTCGAAGTTCAAGTTTATTGGAATTATAGTTGTTTTGTTTATTATCATAATAGTTACCTTGGAGACCATTTGGGGATTAGATGTCTGTAAATGTTGGATTCTAAAAGAGACTTTGCTTTGGTAATTAAGACTAGTCACCATATTTTGAGGAATGTTTTCATAAGTGAAGATCGATGTATCTTGAGTTATATATAGTTGAGCTGGATGATTTGAATAGTTGTATCATCGCCATGTCCTTGGCCATATAGGACTTGAAATTTGTAATTGATCTCTCTTGAGGTTTTGATGGTTTGTAAAAGAGAAATTTCTTTAAGTTTAGGATATTAAGCCTTGAAGTACTTTGAATCGAAGAATTGGAATGGTGAGCCCATTCATCTTATGATTGGTGGTAATTATGTTTTTCTAGATACGATTATCTATGCTTGTGGATTTGGGTGTAATAATTGATTGGACTAAAGATGTTCGAATATATTTAGGAATCTTTCATGTGGATTATTTAATTGTGGATTTTCCCTTGTCGATAGACCTTAGTTAATGTTAGTTGGACATTAGATATTTGGGTTCGTAGTTTGACATGGTGATTGTCGAGGATTTTGTAGAATCTGATGATTGAAAGCGGTTAAGGTGTAACCGAGATGCGTTACATTGCCTTGAGGACTAGGTTATTAGCGATGTTTGTGATGTTAAATGGAAGAAGCCCCTAGGATGATGTGGCTAGGTTTAGAGTTTGGCAAAAACGCCCGAGAAGTTGACCATCATGATTTTAGTAATTGAGTGGAGTGTTTGGTTCTTAGGCTTTCTTCCCCTTTGAGCGAATGCTTTGTCGTTCATTTCTCTCTTTACCTTTCAAATTGACGCTTATTCAATTTGTTATTCTTTGGACATTGTCCTTCTTTCCGCTATTACTCGTTTCGATAAGCCTTCTTGTTTCTTTTTACTGGTTGTGTTTATCTTTTATTACCATGATTGTGAGTTTGATGTTCAAATTACTCTTATGTGGGTGCAATATTTGGTTGTCTTGAGTTTGCGATTTGAGAAAAATTTCAAATTTTTCACGATGGGTTTCGAATTTATCATTTTAAAAGAATCTTAGAAATGAATTTTGTACTTTCATTTTTCGAAAATGGATTTATGTTGCTCTTATTCTGGATTATGCGCTTGGTTGGTTGCTAGAACTCGTTATTGGAGACGTCTATTGACTGGTTCTCCACTTATCCACGTATGATTTCATTTTAATTTTGTCTTTACTTTGGAATGATAGTGTTCTTGTGTGCACGACAAGAACTATTCTGTTCCACAGAAAAAGATTGTTACTTTCGAAAACTTTTCCTATACCTTTTTGGAAAATGTCATGTTTTTGAAATACATTTCCTTGTAAATATTTTGAATACCAATTTTAAGAAAACAATTTGGTCCTTATAACTTTTGTTTTCAATTTTCAAGTTTCGAGGACGAAACTTTTTAAAAGGTGAGATGATTGTAACACCCCAGATTTTAGAATAATGAATAATTTACTAAGGTCGTAAATTTTATAAATTTGTCTTTTACTTTTATTGGTTAAAATATTTTAAATCGATGATTTATGATTTCGTGGCTTTAATTTATTGTTAATAGAATTTAGTTTAGTTGGGTAGAAACCGTCGTATTTCAGTCCGTTATGAGCCCATAATCGAACTCTACTCGAAAATCCGAGTGGGTAATAATCTCCCCTGAATATTTAAACCCATTATCAGTCATCTTCTAAAAACAAATTCATAAAACTCCTTCTCCCTCTTCATTTTTCAGCAACCTCAACCTCCTCTTCCAACACCAAAACCCCAACAAAACGCCATCACTTTATAACCTTAAGACGGATGCCATTTCTCCGTCTCTCAACGAAACTTGACGATTTTTATATCAATCTTCTCCTCTCATCCTCCTCTTCATTTTAATACCATAAAATCCTCATTCCCATAAACTTTTTATAAAACCCATTTTCTAGGTCTAACTTAAGACGAGCATAATTTCTTCGTTTCTTAACCAAATTCAATTCCGCTTGATGTTCCGGAATCCTCTCTCCGCCCTCTTCCTTTCTATGTAAGTAAAATAATGATCTTTAAACTTTATTTTAAGTCTAATTTTCCAGAATTTCGGTCTACCATAGTATAGTGTTAAAAGTTAGTTTTTGGGTTAATTTTGAAGATTTGGAACAAGGAATCCGGTTGTGTCTTGGGCTTCCTTAAAGATTGCTAATTCGGAGTGCTAAAGAGGTAACGGTGATGGGTTACTCGGTATCACCTCTTTATGTGTTTCTTATGTGTTTTAAATTAGTAATTATGATAAAGATTAGTGCTTTGTTATACATGTATCGATATGTTTTGGTAAGATGAAATTAGGGACACCCGTATCGGCAGAAACGGGTCTGTATCGGGACGGGACGGAATCCACTGGCTATGAAAGTTTGACAGATTGATCGGCTTCAAAAAATTAAGTGGTTTAGGCTTTTGAATTTCCTGATTTGGAGTTCGTATGAGGAAATGGCGTCCGTTTTACTATTTTGAGCTTTCGAACGATTATAACATATGAAAATGAATTCTTTATATTATTACGCTTATTTATCATGTTAGAACTTGAGTTGAGCCATTAAGGTGCCTTATTTGACCTTGTCAAATGATTGGATATGTTTAGGATGCATTAAAGGTGATTCATTGTTGATAATTGTTGTTGGAATTGGATAAGTAATCATGGAATTTGGATCGGTTGTTGTTGATGCTGAAAATCCCGTGTTTGTAGTCCCAGCCGGCCGACCGACCGCCGATCAGCCGACCGGCTGGGGCAAGTTAGAACTGAAATTGTTGTTTCGTGGAAATTTAATGAGGCGTAAGTCCCAGCCGGCCGACCGGCCGCCGGTCAGCCGACCGGCTGGGAACACCTGGTGAATTTGTGGGAATTTTGTTAGCATGCGAGTCCCAGCCGGCCACCCGGCAGCCGGTCGACCGGCTGAGACTCCCCATTCCCCATCTTTCCTTTTTTTTTTCTCTTTTGGCATGCGTCCCCAGCCGGGTAGCCGGCAGCCGGTCACACCCACCGGCTGGGGATCCCCTGTATTTTATTGTTGTGGTTGATGATGCTGTAGCGCCAGCCAGGTAGCCGGCGGCCGGTCCCCTTGACCGGCTGTCACCCCCTGTAGCTTATTCTCATTTCTTTTCCATATGACTTCACATGTAATAGTTTGTATGGTTTGTTTATACTACCTTATAATACATAATAAGCACATAAGAATGTGATATCGAGTAACACGTTAACATTACCTCTATAACAATTAAATAAGCTATCCTCAAGCAAGCTAACGAATTCATGTTTAGAATATATGATATCTCACATGCTTATACCACATTTTTTCTGACGGTTTTGATATGTCCCCTCTTGAGTCGGTTTTACCCTTTTGTGTTTGATTTGAACACTACTTCCTGAGTGCTTTGAACTCTCATTTCCCGGCTACACCTTATCCTCGTTAGACTGGAATGTCGGAGCGATGGGGTATATCCTTGATGCTTGTATGCATGTTTAGTGGGGATATGACGACGTTGTTAGGAGGTGAACGCAATGCGTTGATCGACCCGGCCGTCAAATGTTGTATCCTTGCGAGGTGGTGTCATTGCATGTAGCGTACTAGCTTGACTTTTGACTATAGATCCCTTGTCCGCCTCTGCCGTTGGCCGTACTGCCGGATTTGGGGTACTCGGCTTCTGTGTTTGACCGAGTCTTGGATGTGTGCACGTCTAGCCACATGTCGAATCGGGTACACGTCTTGTCCCTAGAGTTTGGCCAGGTTTAGACTAGGACCGCATTATTATTGTCGTCCTACCGGGAGGATTAGAGTCTTCCATATGCGAAACGTTTATCGTGTATGGGTTCAGGGAAACGTTTATCCCGTGGACTTATTTGTCTAGGTCATGAGTATACGAAACGTCTTGTCGTATACGGTTCAGGGAAACGTTTATCCCGTGGACTTCCATTGACTTGTCTTGCTTTTGTACATGATGCTAGTGCGTTTTATTTACCGTGAGAGTGTGTAAGCTTATGTTTGATCATATGATGGATTGTATACTTGATTGATTTGGACGCCTATGATTGGTTTGTATGTCGAGTCCCAAACCTTCTCAAGCATATGTCGCTAATGGTGAGATGCAAGCCCTTAGTGTTCTATATGGTTGCCAAGGGGAGTCTTCCCCGAGTCTTGTATTGCATGATGATGATGGATGATGGTTTTATTTACTCGTATATTGTTATTATCATAATGTTATTCTTACATCCGGCATGATATATATATTTGCATGATGACACATGATTACATGCTTGTTTATGTGCGTTTTGTTGTGATATGGCTGGGAGAACCCTGAGATACTTCCCACTGACTGTGGCATTCATTTTTAATGAATGAACAGGTTGCAGGTTGGTGTTTTGCATGGGGTTGTGGCGAGTGAGCTAGCGAGCGTTGTCCTTACAACGATTCACCCTTAGCGTGTAGTTTATATTAGTTTAGTATATTAACTGTGTTTTATCAAGGGATCGATGTCCCTTGTATTTATTTAAGATGCAATTTGTATAAACAATTTATGTAATTAAGGTTTTGGTTTTGTAACATTGTGGCATTCGCGGTTTTGCTTTTAAAGTTTTTAAAATCCCGTATTTTTCCGCTGCAAATCTAAGTGTTTACTTTACTGCGAAATCGCAGGGTGTCAAAATATCGGTTCTTTAACCATATCGATACAATTTCAACATCTAGCAATATTGTCAGTACTGATTAGTGATATCTGAATATATATGGTACCATTCCTTTTATATATATAGGCCATCTATTATCATTCAGATATGTATGTCACCTTAGGGACATACAAATTAAATTTATTTTCTCCATAAAAATGTCAGCTGCTCATACTTGTCATTTTCTTATTATTTAAAATACGTGAACCAATATGACTCTCACACTACATTTCACGTGTGGTTACTATTCAATTTGGCAAGTATCAAATTTTTAATTACATATATTTTCTATGACTAAGTTATAGCTCACTATACCACCTATAAGGCAATCTATCTATAATCAAATCATAGATTTCAATGTAATAATATGTGATGAAAGTGGTATCATAATACATCTTCATAACCAAATAAATACCATCATTTCTAATTCCATGAACCCCTATTTGATGTATTTTGTATTGAAAACAAACCGCTGAACTTCAGGTCTAGTTGGGGATAACATACTTGTTTGTTTTTACCAACCTTTCCTTATCATTCTCCCCCTAAGGTGGTAAAAACTATCAACAACAGATAGATGTAATGGCTAATAGATAATTGTATCCACCGTAGATATACAATATGAATATATTGTATTTCTATGTCATCGATGACAAAGCATAAGAATTATCATATATACCCACTATTTACAAATAAAGTTTACCCAGCCGCATAAAGAAAACAATGATTGTGACACCCTCAAATTTGCGGAAAGAAAAAAACAATTTAAATAAATAAAAGATGAGAATACGTTTCTAATAGGTTCACTTTAGTAAAAATTGGTAAATTTTAAAACCGGAACCTACTATTAAATATATTCGTCATAACACAGGTGTCTTAAAGAAAAGGGTTCATAACAAAAGGAAATAATATTATACATAAGGATTATCCAAAACGGGAGACATATCTCCCGTATAAATACGGAAATAAAAGAGTGTATAATAATATACAATCCTAAGAACCGAATATAGGTCCAAGGTAAATACTTCGCTCGCTAGCTCGTCAATGTACCCAAGTATGCATCACAAACCTGCCAACCGCATTAAATATAAACACGGAAGCCACAGTCAGTGGGGAGTAACTCCGAGTTCTCCCAGCCACGAAATGTCGAGTTTAATAAACATGAATAACATAAAAGAATGTATATGGAAAATACAAAACCTTAACATATACGATATGCTTATCATGTTATGAAACAAATAACTAACATATACCCTAGCATGTGAAGGCTAAGCTACTCATGCAAACTATCAT